>PVJO010006532.1:0-88603 GCA_004026905.1 Hystrix cristata | reverse complement strand
GGGTAGGGAAAGGAGCCAAGGGATGAACATCTTGTCATTTTTTTTTCTTCTTTGAATAAATGTTACTTTTTGAGGCAACCCCCCCCAAACAAATACTTTTGAGAAACAAAAACAAAACATACCTCTTGTCCATGGCCTTCTATATTTATCATCAGTAACTCCTGCATAATTTTCATCTTGAGAGAAACATGAAGGGATTTGAAGCAATAAGGAATCTCGGTAAAACCTTTTTCTAACTACGTTCTGTATAAGAAAATAAGATTATAAAATCTTTTGACATATGTTGTTTATCTATCAATGTTCAGAATATTAAAAATTCTCTAGTTTTTTAAATTTACAGAATTTTTCTTTAAAAGTAATAAATATATGCTTATTACAAAATAAGAACCCAGAGTCATATAATCAAGAAAGTTAAGTTCCCTAGCAATTGTCGGTAATAGTTTGATATATTATCCTACAGATTTTTTTTCTAAATTTGGATTAAATGTGTGTGTTTGACCAAAAAAAATGAGATAACGTCATTTATATATTGTTATGACTTATATCTAGATGTCCCCCCAAAGCCTCACGTACTCATAAGTGGGGCTTTTCAGAGGTGGCTGGATCAAGGTGTGAGATATTGAGATTATGGGTGTGTGATAACTAAATTGGTTTAGCACAGTTCTGAGTGGAATGGAAGGCCCACCCTGGGTGCGACTGGCACCACCCAAAAGGCTTATAGCATACATGGATAAAAGGGAAAGGGAGGCTAACTGCTTGCTGCTTTTTGCCTGCCCTGCCATGGACAGTGTCTCCTCTGTAATTCCTCTCTGCCATGCCACCCTTCGTTAGAACTAGATGACTATGGACTGAAATCTCTATAATCTGTGAGCAGAAATAAACCTTTCCTTAACTTGTGGGTGTCGAGTATTCTGTCTTGGCAACAAGAAACGTAACTAAGACATACATCATTTAACACTGTTTTTTCTACTAACCAGTATAATTTGGCTGTCTTAATTTTTGTTTTCCATGCCTTTCCATTACTTGTTACAATCAGAAAATATGCTTCTAATTTTAAAAAACATATCTAATGAAGAAAACTGTACCTTTAAAGTGATGTGAAATCAGTCGAATAAACCTGTAAATTAGTGTAAGTTCTAATTTAGCTCTGCTTTTATTTTCCAACTTTAACTTTCATTACTCTAATTTTTTCCCCCGCTTAGTATGCAAGTCCCTTCTCAACTCCCCTATCTGTTAACATTCAGTGGTCACTCCCTTATCAACAGCACCATCTACAGTGTTTGTCTGAAAATGCCCTTTTTTCTGTAGTTATCAAAATTCTACTCATCTTTCAAGGGACATGTTAAGCAGAACCTCCCCTATGAAGCCCTCCCCAGTGACCCTAACTTCCAACAGAGTTCATTATTTTACATATTACAACAAATGACAATTTCTTGAATTATTTCCCAAGAGTTTTATGTTGCTGAAAGCTTATAACTGTTAAATAAGAGATTATCATTATCCAAGAATAAATGATATGAAGAAAAGATCATTTAAGGTAATTTATATAAAACGAGGGCCAAAGATTCATAGGAAGTAAGAAAAAAGCTTGATTAGCCTTTTATCTAAAAAAAGAGGGGGTTGGGGATTTAGCTCAGTGGTAGAGCACTTGCCTAGCAAGTGCAAGACCCTGAGTTTGATGCCCAGCAACCCCCCAAAATAAATAAAAAATAAAAAGAATAAAGTTTTAAAAGTTTGTTTATCAAATAAAATCTTATAATTAGCTTATAGTTATAACTGCTTTTTTGTCATAATTTTTTTTTGAGGGTGCTAGAGATCAAACTCAGGGCCCTGCCCTTGCTAGGCAAACATTCTACCTCTGAGCCAAATTCATAATTTTTACAAAACTGTACAATAATTTTTACAAAACTGTATGATGATATGTATCTTAGTCATTTCTTCACCTTTGATCACAAACAAAATATTTTTAGAAAACACTTGAGGAGGCAAGGTATCTCTGATTGCTTTTCTTATTTAAACTATTCTCTTCCTCTTGTTAATTGATCTAATTTTGCAAAATCTTGATTTGATAGTAGCCTTATTTCTTAGCTGTGTGATTCTTCAATACTGGCTTCATAAACTTTATAAAGTGTTCCATCTTTTGTGAGATCTGCCATTGATTAGCAATGGATCACAGAAGAAATCAGGGAAGAAATAAAAGTTTCTAGCATCAAATGACAATGGAAATACAACATGTGAAATCAACTGGACACAAAATAGCAGTTCTAAGAAGTAAGTTTATAGCTGTAAATGTACACAAAAAAGAATACAGCAACCCCAAATAAATAACCTAATGATGCATCTCAAGGTCCTAGAAAGACAAGAACAATCCAAATCTGAAACTAAGAAAAGGAAAAAAAAATGTAAAGATCAGTATGGAAATTAATGAAACTGAGGCTTCGAAAAACTACAAAGGATCAATGAATCAAAGACTTGGTTCTTCAAAAGAATGAGGAGATATGAGGATGGGGAAGATGGGAGGGAGTATAGAGGAAGGAGAAGTAAAAAGGATCAAGATGCAGTATGTATATATACCAATGTCCCATGATGAATGAATCACAAACGTATACTAATAAAAAATGAAAAAAAATTTGCCATTGGTTAGTATCATATTTTATTATATCATGGGATGTAGTACACCAGCAAGAAACTAAAATATCATGCATAAGGGATAAAAGTTTAAGGATATATGAATATATTGTACTTTGGCCAAGTGATCAACATATTCATATTATAATAATTTCTTATTCCCTACCAGTAACACTGTACCACATACATAGTATATTGAATATCTTATAATTATATACTTGCCTCCTCTGGTTATGAGGGAATAATAAAACCTAAAGATGCCTGTATTTCTTGGTTATTTATTTATTTTTTTTTTTGGTGCTGGGGATCAAACTCGGGGCCTTGCGCTTGCTAGGATGCCTGTCTTTCTTATTTCCTGTAAAATGTTTATAAACTTTTTGTTTGTTTTTGTGAGACAAGGTCTTGCTATGTAGTCCAGGCTGGCCTTGAACTCACTATATAGCCCAGGCTGGTCTCGAGTTCACAGCAATTCGCCTGTCTTGGTCTCCTGAGTTCTGGGACTGCAGGTGTGCAGCACTATGCCTAGCCATTTCCTGTAAAATGTAACACACTTTTAGTTTTACTGAAGTAATTATTTTGTCCTGTAGATGTGGTCAGTATCATTAAGAAAATGGAAAATTAACTTGCCAAGATCATAAGAACAACAAACCACTATATGACACTGATTTCACATTTCTTAACAATGTGCCTGGGTTTGAATATCACCTCCAATACTTGTACAAGCTACTTAACTTCTCTGGAGGGTCATTTCCTAACCTGCAAAATTGCAAAACCTGTAGAATAATCATCTGTCAGAAAAGCAAAGTATCTGGCCCATCATAAGTGGTCAATACACACCGTTACTGTTGTAATAGGATAAGGACTACATTCCCCCTACTCTTTTCAAGAAAGTTTGTTTTAGAGTGTTAATAAAGACACTCCAAACTTGCCAAGAGTTTCATTATTTTTCTTCTGATAGCTTCAGATTCATTTGAATTGTTTAATTATTTTAATAATTTCCTTCCAAAAGTGGAATTTTTAAGTCATATTAAAAGTGAGAAGTAGGGGCTGGGGATTTAGCTCAGTGATTAGAGTGCTTGCCTTGCAAGCACAAGGCCCTGAGTTCAATCCCCGGCACCACCAAAAAAAAAAAAAAGAAAGAAAAAAAAAATTTAAAAGTGAGAAGTAATTTTAAATGAATCTGAAAGTAATTACAATGAGGATCAACCTAAGGATTACTGTAAATTATCACATCCTATATGCATATAATATAATACTTCTCAGAGTATAATAATTAGTATATAGATGGTAGGCCAATAATACTGTACCTGATATAAATAGTCTATTGCACAATATTTGAATGCTGAAAACATATCTTATTTCTTTGAAAGTAGTACAAATTTCAACACCTGGAAATATAAGAATTAAATGTTGGTAAAATAGCAAAATGAAGAGAATAAAATCTCTCACAATCACAAAACTTTGGTTTACTCATTTTAAAAAAGGTCCTGAATGATAACAGTTAAGTAAAGAATAACATTTATTGCTATGATTTTAAATCTAATTGAAAATAATGGGTATTGCTCTAAAATGTACATCTTTTCATATTGTTTAATCAATGTAAATGTTAGTTGGTGGTTTGAAACATATTTAATGGGATCATTTTGTGGCAAAAGAGGCTAGAGTTCAAAAGAGGGCAGAGTGATTTTCTCAAGTGGTCTTGAAATCACATAACCAAGGGTAGACTTCTGCTGAAGCAGCAGAGTCAGATTTGGAAAATTATTTTCATTCTCTTATTTAGAAAATAAAAAGCTGGAAGTTAGAATTCCTTAATAGCTACCTCATTTGGAATAAAGCAACTGTGGAGTATGGTAAAGCAACTAAATCAAAGGTCATTATTCTTATATGAACAAATTCATCGAATAAAGTAATAAGTAAAATTTAGAATGCTGAATTAGTCCAGGATGGTTTTCATTTATATGAGAACTCAAAGAATTACAATTTATAAATTACTTTAGGATAGAGTCCAATTTATCAAATAGTTGCCATTTAAAATATCTTGGAGAATTCAAATGTAAGCCAGATGTTTCCATATGGTAGTTTGTTTAGTAAGATTTTATTCAGTGAAATACGCATTTTAACATATTTATTTTATTTTATGACTCAGAGGAATTTTTGTGTATTACAAGCTTTTCAATTAAACTCATCCCACTAAGTTATCTACATAAACTTTAATATTATCAGATTCTATGATACCATCAAGTGTGGTGCCAATACAGAGGGCTGCCACTCTCTTAATTAAACAATGCCAACATGGCATTTTTCACTGGTGATTACTTTTCTGAAAATACTTCCAGTCATTTCTTCTCTATGCCTTTTTCCACAGAGTGTATCACTGATCTTTGGAGCAAATATTTATTCTAGAATTTCCATTTCTTGTTATTACACGTTCTCAAAAATTTAGGATTGTGCTTCACTATAGAAGTCATTTCAAAATAATTAACAAGCAGAACTCTACTAGGTTATCCATTCAGCTTATGGTCAGCATTTATCTTAAATTTTCCTTTCTTATGAAACTTAGGCTTCAGATTCATCATTGTCATTAATTACCTTTAAAAAGTCACTTTTGTATTGAAGTCAATCATTGAAATTCAGGCTAAATATGTAGTACTTAAGATACGATATGTTACATATATTCTTATAATTTCATTTTTAAAGTTATTTCATTCAGTTACAGATATCTGAGCCCATCATGTAGGAGCGGGCACATGAGAAGAAACATCAATTGGCCTTATTTCTAAAATCAACAACATGGGGGAAAACAAGCAAAATCATGCTTAGAAGGAAACTATTTTTTATATGATAAATTTTTGAATTGTAGCAATTCCCATTTTCCTCCTTAACTATCTGTAAGATTTTATTTCCCTTGTGCCACCTCCTGATCAGCTTCTACCAGGCCCAAATAGAAATTCACATAATTTGGACAGGTTCTTAGGCACAAGATTGGAAAAGTGAGCTTCCCCACTATTACTTGAGACCACACAGGGGTGAACGTGAAACTTGGGGCGTTTAAAGCTGTCTCCCCTTCCTTATTCCCTCACATAAAAATCACATTTTAACAATGTAAAATCACAGAGGAGGCAAGGTCCATTGATTTTTCTCGTGTTGTTTAACCCACCAACTTCTACTTGGTGGAATGAAGTCCTACCGGCCTGATCTGTGCCCTTTACACCCACTATTCTCGCCTCGGTTAGGCCCACGCTGGTTCTGGGTCTTGTTCTCACACGACCACATCAGCCAGACTTCATAAATCCATTTTCCAGAAATGTCCAAGCTGCCACACTTTAGCCACTTCCGGATCTTTTCTAACCTAGGGTTAGGGTTGGAGAACACACTCCCACCCTCCCTCCTCTTACCGGCCTCTCAGGGCTTTTTTACCTGAGGTAAAACCTCCCACGCCTTCTCTGGGGAAAAGTCCCGACCCTCTGGGCAAGTGACCTCACGGTGACCCTGAATACAGCATTTCCATTGGCCAAAGCTAAGCACCGCCCCTCAGGTTCCGCGCACGCTCGTGCGTGCGCTGTGGTCCAGTCTAGAGCGTCTCCGCCTGTAAGGACCAAAGCCGGCAACCTGGTCAAGGCTGATGTCCTCAAAGGTAAATAAACCTTTCGCAGCACTAGGCAGCTTGTGATGGTGGAGAAGGCGATGGGAAGCTAGAAGGAGCCAAGTGTGAAGGACTGAAAAGAACTGGGAAAAGGGTTTGGGCTTTTTGAGTAGTGACGGTTGCCATTTTATTACTCTTAACCAAATGCTATAGAACCAGAGGGAGGGTGAGGGCAGAAGCTTTCCAGAGGTGACATTGAGAGGATTTAGCAATCAAATGGATTCTGAGAAAGAGGAAAGCAAAAGGGAGGAGGCATGTGGCTGGTTTAGGTGATCATGGCAGAACATTTGAGGAGGAGCAGGAAGTTCAATTTGAATTGGGACAAACGGATTTTTATCCCTTGATTGACAGCCACTCCCTCACATATTAACATTTAAGAGTTACTAGACTTACGTGAGGAAGAACTGTCCTTTTCTCTCTATTTCTTAATTCTTGTCTTCATTATCACAGTTTGAGAATGAACTTCTTCCTGGCATTGAACTCCTATCAGGAGATTCCAAGAAGCAGCATGCAGTATTTATTTTCCTAACACATGGCTGCCTTTCCAGTTGATTATTAAAATGCTAGTTGTGAAATGCCAGTTCCTACGTTTTTTACCTTCACAAATAATATCACAATAAGATTCTTGGACATAAGCTCTTGAATACGACTCAAGTTGTAAGAGCATTTCTGATTTAATGGGTATTACCAATTTACCTTAAAAAAATGTATGGCAATTTGTATTAACAATGCCGAGAGGAATCGTTTTCCTGAATACACAACAGTGCTATGTTAATATATATTTTATGTTAATATATATGTTAATATATGTTAATATGTATTCTTTTTTAATATTTATATATATTGTTGGTTTGTTTGCTCATTTGTTTGTTTTGGCTGCTGGGTATTGAACTCAGGACCTTGTACTTGCTAGGCAAGCACTCTACCACTTGTGCTAAATCCCCAACCCCCAGTGTTGGATATATTGCTCTTCAGAAACATTTGCCAGTCTGATGCATGAAATACACTGTCTCATTTGAATTTTCAGCTCTGGTTATTGCTGAGATTAAACACTTTTTAGATATTTATGAGTTCTTTAGATTTCATTCATGAATTGCCTAATTATATATGTGAATGTGAGTGTATATATGTATACATGTGTTTTTGTGTATGAGGTCACACATATTTTCTAGTGGATAAGTTGTTGTTTTAAAAATCTTGTATATAGGTACATTAGTTAAAATCAGATTTGGCTGTATAAATAATATCATTCCAAAATAATACAAAATTTATTTCTTTTTCTTCTAAATGAAATCCAGAGGTAAGAATCTCAGGACTGATACAGTAGCTTTGCCCCACAAAGTCTTCAAGGATTTATCTTCCTTCCAGTTCATTATTCTGCAATATTTAATGTGATCTTTGTTTTCATAGTTTGGTGGCAATACTGTATTTATATTGCAAGCAGCAGGATGGAAGTGAGAATGAAAAAGAGGAGAGACTAAAAAACTATTTCTTTATATATCTGTAGTTGAAAGTGTAAAATGTAATGTTCATATAGAAAAGTGCATAAAATGGTGTATTTTTTAACACTTTTGTTGGAGAAACACCCATAGAACCTCCACTCCAATGAAGAAACAGAACATTGCAAGAAATTCAGAAGCCTATGTTTCTTTTTCTAATCACAACTTTCCCTAGAGAAAGCCTCTCTCCAGCTCTGGAGATTACTATCATCCTGACTTTATAGTAATCATTGCCTTGGTTTTCTTTAAAGAGTTCCACCCAAGTGTGCACTTCTAAATGACATAGTTTGCCTGTTTTTTAATCTTTGTGTTTGTGTTATTTTGATTCTTCCTTCTTCTATTCAGTGGATGGTGATAGGCAGTCAGACAGACAGATAGACAGACAGATAGATGGAGATATGTTAATTCAACTTTATTGTTGAATAATATTCTATTGTTTAAATATACCTCAATTTACTTATCATTTGTCTATTGATGAATGCTATAATTGGATCTGAAATGTCCTCCAAAGGCGTTAAAGGCTTGGTCCCCAGCCCTAGGCACTGTTGTGAGGTGATGGAACCTTTGAGAGATGTGGCCTGAAGGGAGTAAGTTAGATAAGTGGGAGCATGCCCTTCAAGGTGATTTTAGGACCCTTCCTCTTCCTCTTTTTCTCTAGCTCTGAGGGGATGAATTTTGTTTCACCATTTTCTTCCTGCTGTGATGTGCTGCTTCACTACAGGCCCAAAAGTAAATGAACCAATCACCCATGGACTGAAACCTCCAAAACTGTCCAAAATAATCCTTTAAGTTGATTATCTCCTGTATTTTATTTT
This sequence comes from Hystrix cristata, assembly GCA_004026905.1. Lineage (NCBI taxonomy): Eukaryota > Metazoa > Chordata > Mammalia > Rodentia > Hystricidae > Hystrix > Hystrix cristata. Next base: position 80,018 of record PVJO010006532.1, on the reverse strand, counting down.
AGTAACAGAAAGCTGACTAATACAATGAACCTTTGGATTATTATAATTTTTGGCTATTAAAGATAGTGGTGCTATCAGTGTCCTTTTACATGTATCCTAGTACATATGCGTATGTGTCTGGAATGTAAATTTAAGAAAAATTTCTGAATCTGCATATCTTCAGATTTGTTCAATAAATGCCAAACTGTTTTCCAAGATGATTGTATGAATTTATACTCCCAACACCAGTGTTTGAGAGTTCCCATTGTTCTGTGTCCTCACAAGCTCTTAATAATTACATACTTTTAATTTTTGAGAATCCAGTAGTTGTCTAGTTATCTCTTAAGGAAGATTCTTATAAACTACCACATGAAACTTCTGTTTATTTCTCATTGGCCAGGCCTTAGCCATATGCCTGCAATATAGGCTTGAGGATGCAGTATTTATTCTGGACAGTCATGTGCATAGTTGCACTTTGGAGATTCTGTTAATATAAGAAGGACAGAACAGATATTGGGAAGTATATAGTAACCTTTGCCACATTAAAAATAATAATTTTTAAAAAGCTAAACTTTATCTATCACTTAATTATGTGCCAACCACTATCCTAAACATTTTGCAACAACTTATATACTAAGTAAGTTTATAGGTATTACAAACCCTGGTTTACAGATGAGAAAACTGGGGCACTGAGAATTTAGGTATCTTGCTCTAAATTAACTAAAAAGTATGAGACAGAATTGGAAACCCAGCCAGTCTGACTTCAGAGTCCAAGCTCTTTACCAGGCCTTATGCAGTAAAAGGAAAATTTGCTTTTAGTCAGCCATGCAAATTTTTTCTCTCTATTTATAATTGTAAATTTCTGAAGATAGTTTTCTTAGTTCTCTAGAAGGAATTTTACCACATCCAAATTATTTGTATTTCTCTCAGTTTCTGCATCATGATTTCTAAACTTTTATAAATGAGAATTTTAGAACAATTATTTTTCCCTGTGTTTTAATTCACCATTACTTGCACCATTGTTACTTTGAATCTAAATGGAAATAAAGCAATTTCAGACACACACTTGAATATAAACTAAGCTGAAGAGCTGTAATGGAAGGGGCCACGCTTCTATTGTCCACAGCAATTCTACACATTTGTAGAACTCTCTTTTAGTAATATTGGATTCATTATTGTATTCACACGCTGTGCTCTTGAGGCCATAGTAATAATGGTTAATGTTTATTGAAAACATATTTTGTGCCAGGAGCAATACTTGACCCTGAGAATGCAAAAAATAAGAAAAATAGATCCTTGCCTTAAAGAAGTTCACAATACTTGTCTGAAGTTGCTTTTCTTTTTCATCTCTTCAGACAGTTCTAAACATTGTTGCCTGCATGATATTTTAAAACAACTAACTGAGAACATCACTCCTTTGCTCAGACTCTTTCAGCTGTCTATAACCCATAGCATGAAATCTGAAATCTTTAACATAAAAGCTGGAATCCCATTTCCTGGGGAACCCAGAACCCTTAGCAATTCTCTGAATAACATTTCTCAAATTCTCCTACTCCCAATTCTTTGTTCTTGCTATTTTATTTTGTACTCTGACCACATGTTATAATTTCATTTATTTTACAAGATTCAATTGAAATTTTCCTCCTCCCACTGATACTCTTGGCAAGAATTAGTTGTTATTGTTTGTCACTCCTACAGTTTTTGTCAGTATCCTACTGTGGGCAGTTTTCTTGCTTTGCATAATTGTTTTGTTCCCTGCCTCACCCATCAGACTGCAATCTTCTTGAGATCGTGGACCATTAATCATCTTACAGTACAGTGGTAATTGCCCAATGCGTTTAAAAATATGTCTGTTTTAAGACAATACAGGAACTAGCTACAGGAGACTGAAGCCCATTGTGGTATCCTGACCAAAGTAAAAGAAAGGAGACACATAACCTGGATGACAAAGACCCCACACAATGTGTAGCCTTTTTGACATGCTCTTCCTTTCCCACCATAGAAAATCCCTTTGTGCCCCTGAGGACTCTTTTCTTCTTTTTGAACCAGCTTTTCAAAAAAAAAAAAAAAAAAATCACCTTCCTTACCTTAACACCTATCTTGCAACTTAATGAGCAGATAGACTGGGCCAGAAACAAAACCAGAACATGCAGAAAATCTGGTTATATAGAAAGAAGAGTGTGTTGCACAAATGTGTTGCATAAGTAATTTATTGTTTTGTGGATGTTAATTTATAGGTGTAGCCTCCTGTACTATCTTTTGATCAGTAAGGGACTGTTTTGCATCACTAGATTGAGAACAAATATTTTAGCACAACATATTCAGTCCAATTAAACTAGATAATACTAGATAATTACTGCTAAAAGAGAGCTATGGTAGTGAGACAGAGACCACCATGAGAACAAAGGACAAGAGAACTTCTGGACCTTTCCTCAGGACCTGTTATTCGTTTAAAGTATGGTATGTATTCTTCTCTTACCTCCTTACTCTCCCAAATAAGCTTATTGACTTCAAAAACCAGGTACATCATTCAAAGCAAAGTACTCCCACCATAGACTCTCCAAGAATGAACAAGATGAGAATGTAAAATTGTTGGGGATCACAGACAAGCTCCTGAGCCTTTAATCTGTTAATTAAATCTTGATTGTATTTTCTTCTGAGACAATCAGGGACTTAAAAGCTTCTTTTGCTAAAAACAAAACAAAAAACCAATGATTCTTCACTTGGTCCTACAGAGGCACAGTGAGAAACTAAAAGCAGGATAAAGCCTGATATCTTTGCTTTCATTTTATACCTGTCTCCTTTACCTTAAAACTTTGGGCCATATCCTTGCTCAGCTCTGCACATAGACATGTTAATCATTTAAGGAGTGTCTGTCTAAAAACTGGTAATACAAGATTGATTAACCTTGACTTTACATAATCTATCTCATTCCTCTTCAAAACTGTGGATGTATTTTACCTCCTGAAATGGGTTCCTAAACATCTCCAGTCATTGTCCTAAGCCTACAATCACCTTGACTTTGAGCGGAGCCTCCATTAAACTGAAACTGCCCCCAACCAGGAGCAGTCATGTTGTGGAGACCAGCTGTCCCCTCAAGTCATAAATAGGACTTCCCTGGAGCACTTGGGAAACCAGAACTGAGATAATGATCAATGAGACCCTAGCCCACCCCAGCGACTCATAAAAGCTTTTCCCTTCCCCTTGTTGGAAAATTCTACTCTTTTCCATCAGAGATGTACTGTCTTCAGCTCCTCAAGCTGAAGTTCCTTCCCAACTTGTTTGTACTTTCTAAATCTGCCTAATAAATCTGCCTCTGAATCGTGAAATTCTTTTCTGCAAAGATACATGAAGACCCTCCCAGGCCAAGTTGAAGTCCACCATTTCTTTAGAAGAAGTTCCTCAAACCCCATTCAGTGATAGCAGCATCAGGGTGTAAAGAAATTTGTGCAAATGTGGAAGAGAAACCTAAAATTTTCTATTCATGTAGTTTACCTTTTTCAAATACATGAACACTAAGGGAAAATACTGTATTCTAAGTTAGGTAGCCATTCTGAGGAGCATCCTCTACTACTCTGGTTTTGTGTTTCCATACAGGACTTCAGCTAAGTAATAATTCTGGCCTAATATTTTTGGCCCATCCCTCCACTTCTCCCTCACCTGTGGGAGGAGTCCTTAATTGATTAGTACATTAAGGAGAAGAAATGGACAGGGCACAGCTACTTCTAGGCCCTCTGCAGAGAAGATTAATAGTGGTTCTTTAAAAAAAATTATTGTATACTAGCTTTTTTAAAAATACTTTTAAATATAATAGTTCTTTAAATTTTTTTAAAATTTGTGATTAGCACATAATCGTATATATTAATACAGTATGGTGTAATATTTCCACACATGCAGGTAGTATGCACTAATCAAATTAGTGTGCTTAGCATTTCCCTCTTATCATATCTTTATGTCTGGAGACTTTGAGTTCCTCTATCCTAGTTTTTGATCAGATATATAATATGCTCTTGTGACCTTCCATCCACCTACTGTGCTATGGAACATTAGAATTTATTTCTTCTAACTGTGTTTTGGCAACCTTTATCTAATGTCCCTCTGTCCTGTCCCTCACCTACCCTTCTTGTCCCCTAGTAATCACTAATGTACATTTGGAGAAAACATGTGGTATTTGTCTTTCTGTGTCCACCTTATTTCACTTAACATGTCTTCCACTTTCATAAATTTTGTGGCAAATTACAGGATTTTATTCTTAATCTAATGTGTATATATGCCACATTTTCTTTATCCATTCATCTGTCAGTAGCTACCTAGGTTGACTCCATAGATTAGCTGTTATATGGTGCTGAAATAAACAAGGGAGTGGAGGTATCTCTTTGGTATGGTGATTTCATTTCTTTTGGATATATACCCAAGGTAGGGTTGCTGGATCATATGATAGAACTATTTTTAGGGTTTTTTTTGAGGGGGTGCTGAAGATCAAACTCAGGGCCTTACACTTGTTAGGCAAGTGCTGTACCACTTTAGCTAAATCCCCAGCCTTTATTTTAAGTTTTTAAAGAAACTTTATATTGTTTTCCATAATGGCACATTAACTTACACTCTGACTAAATTGTGTGTTTCCTTTTGTCCATATCCTTGAAAGCATTTCTTGTTGTCTTTTTTGATAATGAGTATTTTGACTAGGATAAAATGGTATAGCACAGTGGTTTTGATTTACATTTTCCCGATGGCTAATGATACTTAGCATTTTTTGGTATTATGCATTGTCCATTGGTATTTCTTTTTCTTTGAGATAGGTCTATGCCGATCATTTGTTCATTCTAAATTAGATTTTTGTTAAGTTTCTAGAATCTCTTATATATTCTGGATGAATAGTTTGAAAATTATTTTCTGCCATTCTATAGTTGTCTCTTTACTCTGTTGATGGCTTCCTTTGCTGTGCAGAAGATTTGTCTATTTTAGCTTATCTTGCCTGTGCTTTTGTGGTCATGTATATTAAAAAAAATCAAGTGTTGGGGATTTAGCTCAAGTGGTAGAGCACTTGCCTAGCAAGCACAAGGCCCTGAGTTCTATCCTTAGCACCGACACCTCCTCAAAAAATCATTGTCTATATGTCTTGAAGTGTTTCCTTTGTGGTTTTTTTTCCTAGTAGTTTTAGACTTTCAGGTTTTACATTTAGGTCATTGGTACATTTCGAGTTGATTTTTGTACAGTTTGAAAGATAGGGATCAAGTTGGTTTTTTTTTGGTGCTGGGGATCGAACTCGGGCCCCTGTGCTTGCAAGGCAAGCACTTTAACCACTGAGCTAAATCCCCAGCCCCAGGGATCAAGTTTTGATGTTCTTCATACAGCTATTCAGTTTTCCCAGTCCCATTTATTGAAGTGGCTGTCCTTTCTCCAGTATGTTTTCGGCACCTTTCTTGAGAATCAGTTGACTGTAGATAAATGTGTAGGTTTATTTCTTGGATCTCTATTCTGTTCTACTGGTCTGTGTGTCTGTCTTCATGCCACTACCATGTTGTTTTGGTTACTGTGGTTCTAAAATATGTTTTGAAATTGGGTATTGTGGATGCTCCCACCTTTATTCTTTTTATTCAAGAATTTTTTTTTTTTTGAGGCTGACAGTCTGGCTGTAATTGGGAGGAAATTTGCTGTACCACGGCAGTGAGTCACAGCAGCTGGTGGGTGTCATGTTGTGTGGGCCACAAGGGCTCAGGGCCCCTGCCTTGCATGGTGAGAAGAAGAAGGAGCTCTCAAGTTCTAACCCAGATGGGGAAGTTGGTCCCTGGGCCATTTCACTTCCTCTACTTACTCCGGAAGGCAGGGAGGGGCATCGTCATGTCTCTCCCTCCCTCGCCCCTCACACAAGTTTCTTCTTGGAGAGGTGTGGAGGATTTATAAAAATCTCTGGGTGGATACCTGGCCCCCACCAGTATCCAGCTGGCCCCTGTTCCCTTCCTGACACTGCACAGCAGAGTCCAGACCCATAACCACGTGTGTTTCAGGGGCCTGAGAGTGGCGAGGGAGGACAGGGTGGCTGGAGGCTCCAGGTTACAGCCAGGGCCAGTGGCCACCCTGAGCAGTTCCGGGGGAACAGGGTCTTCTCCACTGCACCCCACACAGGCTCAGTGGCAGCTTTGCCACCTGCTGTGGCTGGAAGGCCCCAGCCCTATGTAGTGCCTCAGAGTGGATAGGGGTCAAGCAAGGAATACCATGAAGATGATGAAGACGATGAGGATGAGGAAAATTTTGACCATGAGCCACCGATTGGAGGTGACCGACTGGAAGTACTTGAGGATCTCACAGTGGGTAGCCTCCACATCCAGCTGAGCTCCTAGCACATTGGTGTCGATCTCCAGAAGGTAGGGAGGGGCGTCATTTCCCCCCGCCATACAGGTTTCTTCTTGGAGAGACTGATCTGGGCCTGCCTGGGACCAATGCAGGAAGCAATCTTAGAAGCCAGCATGGCTGTGCACCACTCCTGTGGCTGAGTCCTGGAGCCCCAGCCATGTGCTGGAGGCCTTGTTGTCAGTGGGGGCTTCTGGAAGGCAAGTGTCTTTATTCAAGATTTCTTTAGCTGTTAGGGTCTTTTTTGCTTCCATAAAAATTTAGGAGGGTTTTTTTTTTTGTTTCCTTTTGTTTTTTTGTTTGTTTGTCTTTGGTGCTGGGGACCAAACTCAGGGCCTTGTGCTTTCAGGACAAGCACTCTAACCACTGAGCTAAATCCCCAGCCCAGGAGTTTTTTTCTAGTTCTACATAGACTATCATTGGTATATTGGTGGAGATTGTATTGAGTCTACAAATCATGACGAGTAGTATGGACATTTTAATACTATTAATTCTTTTGATAACATGGGAGGTCTTTCCTTTTCTGTCTTCTTAAGCTTTTAAAACAGTTTCATAATTTCATTCTTTGGGTAAATTTATTCCTAGGTGTTTTTGTTTTTCGTTTTGCAGCTCTTGTGAATGAGATTGCTTTCATTATTTGTTTCTCAGCAAGTTCATTAATGGTATACAAAAATGCTACCGATTTTTGTATGATGATTTTGTATTCTACAACTTTACTAAATTTGTTTTTAGCACTGATAGTCTTCGGGTGTTTTTTTAAACATAGAATCATAAAATCTATACTTAGAATCTACATAGTAGAATCTATATATAGAATCACGTCATCCGCAAACAAGTACCACTTGACTTCCTCCTTTACTGTTCCTGTGCCTTTTATTTCTTTCTTGCTTAACTGTTCTGGCAAAATTTCCAATACTGCTTAGATAAGTGTGGTAAGAGTGGAAATCCTTGTCTTATTCCAGATCTTAGACAAAAGGCTTTCAGTTTTTCCCCCATTCAGTATGATGTTGGGTGCAGGTTTGACATATGTAGCCATTATAGGTATAAGTCTATATTTAATTTGCGCAGGTTTTTATCATGAAGGGATGCTGAGTTTTGTTGAATGTTGAGGTAGATCTTTAATTTGGGTAAGAAGTATAATTTGAATATAATAAGCTACATATATTTAAAGTTCATGATCCGATCAGTTTAGACATATGTAACAGCTGTGAGCATATCTCTGTAGTCAAAACAGGGAATATTTTCCTGCCTATCAAGATGCTCCTCCTGGCCCTTTGCAACTCATTGCTTCTTCCACCTATCTGCTTCTTCAGGCAACCATCAATTTACTTTCTATCACTATAGATTAATTTTTATGTTTTAGAATTATACATCAATACACTCATAAAAAAATCTTTTCTGCCTGGAGTTTTTGGTTTGTTTTATTTTGTTTGTTTGTTTGTTTTTGCAGTGCTGGGGATTGACCCAGGGACTCAGATATGACAGGAAAGTGCTCTTTGACTGACTGAGCTGTCTCTCTAGCTCTGCCTGTCTCCTTTGACTCAGCATAATGATTCATCCATGTTGTCATACGTATATCAATAGCTTTGTAAAATTGCTGACTAGCATTCCACTCTAAATATAGATCATACTGTTTTCACTTGTTGATGGACATTTGAGGATTTCTAGTTTCTGGCTACTCCAGATAAAGTTGCTATAAATATTTGTGTACAAGTCTTTGTGTGAATGTATTTTCATTTTTTAAGAAACAGTTTTGTAAAGATTTACATTCTTACCAATAGTTCCAGTTGTTCCACATCTTCAGTTGGTATTGTCAATCTTTTTCATTTAAGCCAATCTAACAGGCGTATAGTGATATCTTATTGTGGTTTTAATTTGCATTTCCATCATGATTTTTGATGTGACTATCCTTCTTTGTGCTTACTGGAAACTGAATCTCTTCTTTTGTAAAATATCTATTTAAACATTTCCCCTCTTTGTAAAATTAGGTAATCTGTTATTGAATTGTGCAAGTCCTTTATCACAGTTTAGAAGCAAGTATTTTGTCTGACACATGCATTGTGAATATTTTTGCCAGTCTGTGGCTTGCTTTTTAAATTTTCTTGATTATGCCTTAAAAAGCAAAATTAGGCATTTTGCATATTCTAATTTCTACTTTTTTCTTGTATATTTTCATTTATGTCTGTATGATCTGCCTAAGAAGTCCTTGCATACCTGAAGATTGCACATATTTTGTTGTCTGATTATAGAACTTTTAGTCTTTGATCCATTTTGATTTAATATTTGTTTGTGCTGTGAAGTAAGAGTTAATGTTCACTTTTCCCACATAAATAATAAGTTGACTCAGTACTACTTGTTGGAAAAAATTCCTTTACTCATTGAATTACCTTGACACCTTTGATGCAAATCAATTGATTATATGTGTGAGTCTATTTCTGGGTTCTATTCTGTTTCTTTGATCTATAGTTTTATCATTTTGACAATTCTTTAAATTAGTAAAGCTTGATAGCATCACTTGAAGTCAGATAGAGTAATTCTCTCAACTTTGTGTTTCTTTTTCAAATTTGGTTAAGCTGTACTAGATATTTATATTCTATGTAAATATTAAAATCAATATGTCAGTTTCTAGGAAAAAAGAAAAACAAAGGCTACATGGACGGAACTGGAGAATATTATGGTAAATGAAATAAGCCAAGTATAGAAAGATAAATATTGCATGTCGTCACTCAAATGTAGAAGTTAAAAATATCGACCTCATAGATAGCCAGAGAAGAATAATGGTTATCAGACAGAGTAGGTGATAGAGGGAGGTTGGTTACTGAGTACAAAATTATAGGTAAGTAGGAAGAATGAGTTCTAGTGGTCTATAGTGCAATAGAATGATTATAGTTGATAATTTATTACAGGTTATATTCCCAACACAAAGAAATTATAAATGGTTAAGATGATAGATATGCTAATAACCCCGCTTGACCATTCCACATTGCATATATGTTTTGAAATAACAGTGTATCTCAAAATTGTGTGCAATTATTATATGTAAATTTTTTAAAGAATTTGAATTAAGATTGTATTGAATCTATAAATCAATTAGTGAGAATTTCCATTTAAACAATTTTGCATCTTCTAATCCTAAATACTCTGATAATACTTTTAAACCTAAAATCTATTTTTCTGATATTAAAATAGCCATTCCAGTTGTCCTGATAGTTACTGTTTCCATGATATATCTTTTCCTGTCCACTTACTTTCAACCTGTCTGTGTAATAATATTTAAAGTGAGTATCTTACATGTATCACATAGTAGGGTCTGTCTTTTTAAAAATCTGTTTTGTTAATCTCTTCCTTTTAACTAGAATTATTAGGGAATTGATATTTAATGTAATTACTGATGGGTTAAATTTAGATATTATATTGTTTATTTCGTTTGTCCTCTTTTTTGTTCTTTTGGTCCCACTTTCCTACCTTCTTTTGGATTGAGTAACTTTTAAGTTTACTATGGGATTTTTGACTACATCTTTTTGTAATAATTTTTAGTTTTTAGTGTGTGCCCTAGGGATTATAATATAAATAAAGTTTCGCAGTCTATTTACAGTTAATATAACATCAATTCATGCAAAGTGTAGAAAACTTACAACCGCATAAATCCATTTACTTTCCCATTAGTGAATATGATAATTATTATATGTACTGAACCTACACTGTTTGAAAATTCTGCCAGAGAGTGTTTTAATTTTGTTTAACAGACATTTTAAAGAACTTCAGTGGAAAAAAATTGTCCTATACATCTACACATCTCTACCATTTCTATTGCTCTTCTTACATTCCTAAAGGTGCATTTTCCCCCTTTTATCATTTTTCTCAATCCTGAAGAACTTCTTTGACCATTTCTTATAGAATAAGTCTTCTCATAGCAAACATTTTTCAATTATCTTCATCTAAAAAGTCTTTATTTGCCTTTGTTCCTGAAAGATATTCTTGCTAGACATAAAATTCTGGTTGGCATTTATTCTTTCACTTCTTTAAAAATGTTCTATTTCTTTTAGCTTCTCTGGTTCCTGATTAAAAGACATGCTTAGTCAAATCACTATAATGTAATGAAATATAATGTAATGCATAATTTCCTGTTTGATATTGTCATCAAGTGCAAGCCTTTTGTTAAAATAGTTGAAAGTACAAATTGAGGTCCATATATCAAATGCATAAATATTTAAAGGTTATGAATTAAGGTAATAGCCAGGCATGGTGGCACACACCTATAATCCCTGCATTTGAGAGGCTGAGGCAGGAGGATCGCTGTGAGTTTGAGGCCAGCATGGGCTACATAGTAAGTTCAAGGCCAGCCTTAACTACATAGAAAGACACTGTCTCAAAAAATCAAAAATTAATTAATTAATTAAAGTGTGGTAGACTTATTATTCTGGTCAATTTGAGCAGGAATGCCCAGCTAGACTGAGTTGGTGTGATTCAGGGCATAGACGATCCACCTGAAAGTTATTGCCAACACAGCATAAAGGAGAACAGGAGCAGAAGATAGCAGGTGGCTGTTTCCCAGGGGAAGCGCTGTTGTGGCTGGTTTCCCTGATCAGACTCAGCTGTTCTCATCACAGGGGAGCTCGGGGTCTTGCCATCCTTGAGGATGGCTGCTGTTTGTTTTGGGGGAGCTCTGGTCTTCACCTCCACTGTGAGTGATGTATCCTGGTTCCAGTATAGATTTCTTCAGCCTTTTAGTGCAGACACAGACATACATGGGATATTGCCGTGGGCTCCCAGCCCTTGATTGGATCTTTCAGGTCTACAGTACATAGATAGAAGTTCTGCACTCTTCCTGCATTTGGCTTGTGTGTGTAAACGATGTAATTTGTGAATGTCCTGCATTAAATCTGTTCTCTTGCAAACCATCGACTCTAGAAAAGTAACTAATACATAAGGTAATAAAGTATAAATATACTGTCTTATCCTTTTACCTTTATAAATACACCTCCATCATGACAATGAAAAACAGGTAAAATTATGGCTTCTATTTATCTGACAAGCAATAACATATTAAAAGTGACTAAACTTAATTATTCATGCATACATCTGTGTTCTGTTGTTGGACTGATGATGTTTGCATGAACAATAAAATAAAGACATGTAGTATAAAATTATTATATAATATTTACTCATTTTGTATTTGTTCGTTTGTTTTACAGTGCTGGGGATGGAACCCAGGGAGTGCCAAGTTATATCCCAGCTCTTTTTATTTTATTTTTTTCTTTGAGACAGGATCCCACTAAGTTACTCAGGCTGACCTTGAACTTGTGGTTCTCCTACCTTAGCCACTGAAGTAGCTGAGGTTACAGGCATGGGCCACCATATTTGGGTCATTGTGTTTTCTTTGCACAAAACCGATAATTATGTCATTATAATCAACATTTCTACCTGTATTTTGTTCATTGATCTAAAGCGGGGGTTGGCAATCTGTGGTCCATTGACCAGTCTAGCTCACTATCTGTTTTTATACTGGAACATAGCCATGTTCATTTATTTATGTATTGTCCATGGCTGTCTTTGGGCTATAATTGCAATACTGAATAACTTCAAGAGATCAGATGTCCCAAAAAGTAAAAAATGCTTTAACCAAAACTTTTTCAACCACTTATTCAAACTATTTAAAATAAAATAGAGTCTCACTTCCAGAATGGAAGGATGAGGGAGCTTCATGGATCCATGAAACAGCCACAACTGCTAGATGTTATTTTTCAAACAACTATTTTAAAGTCTCTGAAAATTGTGTTAAGTACTACAGCAAGAAAGGAAATATGTATTCAAGAAAATCCTTTAAATATTGGTAAAAAGGAGTCTGTAATGCTTGAACCACAACTCCTCCCTCCCTACCACCCCATGAAGCACTTAAAGAAACCTCCACTCTGAGTGGGTGTGGCCAGAAAAAGAAAGCTTTCTGTACCCTCACTCAGCTCCCCATCTAGAGATGCAGTATCTCCATGAGGAGCAGGAAACCAGCATTTCTCAACCCTCTTCCCCTCAATTTTGAGTGGCAGAGGCTAAATTCTTGCCAAATGTGGCCATGATATAGGAGGACTTTCTTCTGCCTCCTAGCTTCCATTCAAAGTGCAAAGACTCTTCCCCAAGCATGGCAGGCCAAGAGTACTGGGGCACTGCTTGCTCTTGCTCAACCTTCCCCATAGGGTAGAAGTTGCATTTGGGGAAATGCAAGCTGAGATCCAGACTGCGACCTCCTCCTGATACTCTGATCTATATAACAGCCCAGTATTTCCACCCCCATATCTAGTTCAGAGGCTCAGAAATTTTGCCTAGGAGAACAAAGAACACGGAGATATTAAGCTCTCTCTAAAGGAATGTTTTTTGAAACAGAGTGGGATTTTCAGGTTCTCAAAGATAATATACTGAGCAATTAAAATAGAGACTGTTAGCTCTATGAGAGCAAGAAGCCAAACTGTAGGCCAGTTAATTTATGAGTGATGTATTAGTTACTTTCCTAGAGTCAGTGGTTTGCAAGAGAGCAGATTTAATACAGGACATTTACAAATTACAACATTCACACACACAAGCCAAATGCAGAAAGAGTGCAGAATGTCGGTCTATGCACTGGAGACCCAAAAGATCCAGTCGAGGACTGGCAGCCCACGGCAATGTCCCATGTACATCCATGTCTATACTAGAAGCCTGAAGAAATCTGTACTGGAGCCAAGATATGATGCTTACAGCAGAGATGAAGACCAGAGCTCCCCTGGAGCAAATAGCAGCCATCCTCGATGACAGCAAGGCCCCGAGCTCCTTCTGTGATGAGAACAGCCAAGTTCGTTCAGGGAAACCAACCACAACAGAGCTTCTCCTTGGAAACAGCTGGCCTCTATCTTCTGTTCCTGTTCTCCTTTATGTTGTTGGCAAAAATCTTCAGGAGGATCTTCTACGCCCAGAATCACACCAACTCAGTTCATCTGGGCATTCCTGCTCAAGTTGACCACCATAAGTCCACCACAAGTGAGAACCAGGAAAAGAGAAAAGAGCCCTCCTGGGATCACTAAAAACTCTAGAAGACTTTCCTATAAAAATAACTCCTGAAAATAAGCTAAATTGGACTGTGAAGCAATTTGTGTCCCAGAGCACTGTGGAAAGAGTAAAATTATAATGTCAGGATTTAAAGTAAACTAACAGCTGGAGACTATCAAAGACAGTCCTGCTAAAGCCACTATCATCCCCGGGTGTACACAGTGGTTAAGTTTACACCCTCCGGAGAATGACACCAGAGGCTCCACAATGTGGGGAAAATACACCTCACTAAAATATTCCAGCCAGATCCTAAACTTCATGAGCAGCACACAATAATAAAAACAACCCGCAAACCCATGTGTTATGGCTTGTGTATAGATCCCCCCCCACCACCATCAAGCCTTAGATAGTCATAGATGGGGCTTTTTGGAGGTGACTGGATCTAGAGTGTGTGATGCTAGGATTAAGGGTGTGAGTGCTACCTGCTTTAAGGGTGGGTGACTTGGATAAAATATAAGGGACTGAAAGAGCTGCTGGTGGTTGTTGCGTATTGCTTTGCTGCTGCTTGTTGCTTTGCTGTCTCCTTCCTGCTTGCCATGAACTGTTTCTATTTGGTGATGTCCCTCCACCATGCCACCCTGTCTGGGAGCCAGCTGATTATGAACTGAAACTTCTGCACACTGTGAGCCAAAATAAACTCTTCCTCCTTTAACTTTGGGTGTCAGATATTTTGTCTCAGCAATGAGAAAATTAACCAAGACACCTGGGGAATGGAGACAAATCAATACTGAGAATTGCTATAATGTATAACCTGAAGTGTTGAGTTAACCATAAAATCTATGAGACGTATAAAGAAACAGGACTCTCACACAAGAGAAAAATCAGGCAACAGAAACTTCTGTAAAAGAGCCTACAAAAACATGTGAACTGGGTCTGGGGATTTAGCTCAGTGGTTAGAGTGCTTGCCTTGCACTGCCACTTAAAAAATAGGGATCTACAAACTGCCTGAAAAATAAATCAAAATAATCACTTTAAGGAAACTCAATGAGATATGTGAGTGCAATAAAATGTTTTAAGTCTATGATAACCACAGGGGCAAAAAAACTTCTAGTAGATACACAAAAAATAAAGAGAAACACATCAAAACATGCCACTAAAAAAAAAATTCACCAAATTACCAAGGAACGGAGTAAAAAAACGAAACTATAAAGCAGTCAGAAAAAACAAAATGGCAGAGAGTAATGGCAGTAGTTATCTATCAATAACTACCTGAATACAAATGGATTAAATTATTCAATCAAAAGACACAGAAGGTATGAATGGCTTTTAAAAAAAGGATCCAATAAGATTTGGCTTACAAGAGCTATGACATACATAGCTGAAACTAAAGGGATGTAAAGGTATTTTATCTAAATGATAACCAAAAGAGAGCAGGGGTGGCTATACATATATTAGACAAAATAGACTTTCAGTGAAAATCTGTCATATATAGGCAGTCACTATATCATGACAAATGGATCAGTTTATCAAGAAGATACAACAATTATAAATATATATGGAGGGGTTGGGGATTTAGCTCAAGTAGTAGAGTGCTTGCCTAGCAAGCCTGAGGGCCTGAGTTCAATCCCCAGCACCTCTAAAAAAACCCCAAATAAATATAAATAAAACAACTTTATAAATATATATGGAACTAACCTTGAAGTACCTAGATTTATAAAGCAAATATTAATAGAGCTGACAGAGAAATAGCAATAAAATAGTAGTGGGGATTCAGTTTCCCACTTTTAACAATGAATAGCTCATGCAGACAAAAAATCATATGGAAACAGTGGACTTATATAACGAAATAGACCACATGTACTAAATGGACATTTATCAAACATTCCACCCAATAGCAGCAGAACACATATTCTCAACTCCCAAGAAACATTCTCCTGAATAAATCATACGTGTTTTTTATTAGTATTTCCCCCCTTTTTTCCTTCCCCATCTCCAAAAAGTCTGCCTCTTTGTTTCCTACCAAAGACTAGATCATGTGCTCACTTGGGCAGCACATGTACAAAGACTAGATCATATGTTAAGCCATAAAACAAGTCATAACAAATTTAAGAAGACAAATCACATCATGTATCTTTTCTGATCACAATATGAAACAAAATCAGTAACAAAAGGAAATCTGGAAAATTCAAATATGTGCACATTAAACAACATACTCCTGAACATCCAATGAATTGAAGAAGAAATAAGAAGAAAAACTTTAAAAAATTGTAAGGCAAATAAAAATTGTAAGGCAAATAAAAAATTGTAAGGCAAATATACCAAAAAGTATGAACTAACAATACACTATCATACTGTTATTTTAGAGGTGGTGTAAGTCACCAGCACCTGAATCACTTGAAAGTGTAGAATTAGTAGCTGCCTGCTTATTTCTGGTAATAGCGCTCATTATATAGACAGCTGTATGATCAGATACACACTCCAACAATCCCTAGTTCTACTTCTATTGTATAAAATCTTTGTCTTTGGTCAGGGATGAGGGCATGATCTAGCTACTTCACATTCTGTAGGTCCATGACAGTGGAAATAACTTCTTAACAACCTGTAAGTGATGTCAAAATCGAGGAAGTATAGAATGCCAAGATTAGAATGGTGAATCATTGTTAGGTTTAAGAAGTTTGAAAAGTCACTGAATCCAAAAGGGAGACTAGAAATAGATTTCCAAGAGGTGGATGTGCGGAATCAGAGATCACCAAAGTATGGTGGTTTAGAAGCATGATCTCAAATTCTTTGACATTACTCTCAGTAGTGATGTCTACATTCTTCCCTTTTGATACTGGTTAACAGCTTCAACCAATAAAGTATGGTAGAAATGATACTGTGGGATATCCAAGCCTGAGTCAGTGCAGTTTGTGTCTCATTCACTCACACTTAGAACCCTAAGCCACTTGAGAAGTCTGACTACCTGAAGCCACCATGCTGTGAGAAGTCGAGATATATCAGAGACTGTGTAGAAGTGCTCTGGTTTGTAATGGCCATCCGCAAGATGTCATGTGTCACTTGGGTGACAAGTGTAAGACACTGAAGTGAAAGGGATTTCACATTTCTCCAGTTCGTTCAGTTTTGCTCAATGTAGGCTGTTCCTTAGTGATTAATACAAATGTCTCTGGATTAGCTCCTCCTCTAAATAGCAGTCTGTGCAGGGGTTAACCTGTGGGCGAAATCCAGCTTGCTGCCTGTTTTTTATACGGCTCACACATTAAGAATGATTTCTACATTTTTGGTTTTTAAGATAAAATAGTTTCAGGTCTGTAGCATAATATGTCATTCTGTACTCAATAGTTATAACACATTAAAAACCATTTACTTTAACTTACTAAAGTAAAATTTACATATAATCTTAAAGAATCATTCCAAAATCCACTGTAATTTCTCTGGAAGAACTAAAAACTGTCAGAAATAATCTTGTTCTTCTGATAGAATGATTTATATTCAGTTTTAAAAGCAGACTGTTTAGTAAACATTGATTTATAATAAATTTTTTGTCCCTTCAAAGATGAGTCATCTGCACTATCTTTTAGTTCTTTCGAGGATTATTGCTTTCTATCACATCAACTAAAAATACTCAGCAAGTTTTAAATGACAATTTGTGCTACATTTTTCATATCTGTATTTCTCTCCAGTAATTCTCTTAAATATGCTAAGATGTTATGTATGAATAAAGGCTTAGCTCCTCTATATTTCCATGTTTTTTCCAGTGCAAATATTACACCATTCAGAGATATATACATATATACACTATATATATAGTGCTGGGGATTGCACTCAGGGTCTTGTACTTGAGGTTCATATCTTTGATAAAGGTCTTTTCAATCACTACAGATACAGGTTTCCTATCCACATGAATTCTCTGATTTTGAATAAGGACTAAATATTGATTAAATACTTTGCCATATTATTTGGGTTTGTATGGTTTTACTCCAGTATGAATTCTCCGATGTAAAGTATAAAAACTGGTTAAAGGCTTTGTCACATTCCTTACATTGGTGGGATTTCTATGTAGTATGGATTCTGTAATTTTGTCTACGTCCTAAATACTCGATAAAGTTTTGCCACATTATTTACATTTTTAGGATTTCTCTCTGGCATGAATTATCTTCTGTTCAGCAGGGTGTGGGTCCCTGCTAAGGCTTTGCCTCATTCTTTACATTTGTAGGGTTTCTCTCCAGTTTGAATTCTCTGGTGTTCAGTGTGTTTCCAATAAGCCTTGACAACAGCTGAATGTATGACTGCTGTCGCTTATGTCTTCAGATCGCAGGGATCTTTGCTTTGCTCCAGACAGGTGATCAGGTATAGCTTAGCAGCAGCTAGACTCAGGGAGAAAATGCTTCTGCAGTTCTCTAAGATCACAGCCCTATACGAATTTCACTGAGCAGTATCCAGGAATTTCCACTCCTCAAGACAGAAATCAATGACAACATCTCCGAATGCTAACAGCTCCTAACAGGAACAAAGCTGTAGGTGCAATCCATAGCATGTTTCCAGGGTCCAGGGTGTCTGATGTCCTCCTTATGGCTTTCTTAGCACCGAATGACGGGGAGACAGACCGTGACACAGCTACCTGGAACTTCTGAGCAGAGCAGAACAAGTCTGGAGACAGATGCCAGGACTGTGGGCTCAGGAGACAGAAGCCCCTGCAGACTGTTGATTTCTGCATTTTTAAAAAGTTACATTTTCAGTGGTTATACAAGTACCTAAATAATATTCTCGAGTTTGTCTCTTGGCTTATAAAACCTCAAATACATACTACTGTATATGATTCTTCACAGAAAACATTTGCTGATTCCTGATGTAGTTCTCCAAATAGAACACAGACAGGAGAAAATAAGAGATTATAGCAGAAGCCCATCTTGATAGTATTGATTTTAGTCTCCCAGAAACAGAAATAAGAGATGGATAAGAATTGCTGAGTCAGATATCTTTAGTTAGTGACATAATGCTCAATAATCTAATTTAAAATTGTGGATTTCATTTTTTCAAGCTTTGATATTCCAAGGAAAATGATATTCTTATTCCTTAAGGAACAATTTGATACTCCAAAGTGATGTCTCTTTAAATGTAATTCCCATGTTGCTGAATTATTCTATAATTTTAGAATGCTGGAGCTAGAGAAGTTGTCTAGTCCAGTCCCTTTTCTGTACTGAAGGAGGCCAGGTTAAAAGAAAATGACTACTCACCTAGGGTGAAAAAGCCCCATAAGTTCACTTCAAGGCAAGGAATATAGTGAGGACACAGCAAAACCACAACCACACAGGAGAGATATAAGGGCCCCAACATAGCAGCTTTTTACATCCAATCAGTTGTACTGGCCAGTACCACAGGGCCAAGGACTGCATCTGAGACCATCAGAGTCACAAGAACTGAATTTAGAACTTTTCCAGCACTTCATGATTTACAGATGACTTTATTTGCCGGCATTTCCTGGTGTAGGGTGGTAAGGGTGGGCATGAGCACTAAGCTGCTATGTAGTTTGTAATTCCTCTCTCTATCCCTATTAAAGTCAGGTATCCTTTAAAGCAACTTTCTTAAATTTTCAAATCTAATGAAGGACAAGCTCTTATTTCCCATATTTTCCTCCTTGACTTATATCTTTTCCCCCTTTATTTTCTCTTACTTGTCTTTAAATTTTTTCTATTTATATGCCTCATCTTCCTTCCTCTGACTCTTCCTCCTCATATTCATACCATTTCTCCTTTTCTATATTTACTTAATACAAATTGTAGGTTGCTTTTGACCAGAGCAGGAGAATGAATATAGAGTCAAAGTCAGCCTCCTGGAAATTAACTGTAATAGGACGCAAAAGTCTGATGAAAATCAGGGAGAGTATTAAAAAGTGTAATGGAAAAAGAATCCATTGATTTACCGATACATATTATTCCTGAGATGAAAGACAGTTGGAAAGAGATTTATACAATATCCCTGGGAAACCACTCCCCCCCAAATATAGTACAGTTTACCCTTTGAATAACTTTTATTCCGTGGGAGGGTGCTGGGGATCAATATCAAGGCCTTGTGCTTGCTCGGCAAGCACTCTACCACTTGAGCTAAATCCCCAACCCCTGAATAACTTCCAAGTAAATAACTTTGTTGTCAAAAGCCATGGTTAGGCCAGGTAGTGGCATACCTGTAATTCCAGCAACTAGGAAAGCTGGGGCAGGAGGATCACAAATTTGAGGTCAGCCTGGGCATCTTAGAAAGTCCTTGTCTCAAAATGAAAGCGTAAAAAGGGCTGAGAATTTAACTCAGTGCTTGCTGGGTTCAATCTCCAATATTGAAAAAAATAAAAAAGCAAACAAAACTGGTAAGGAAGAACAAGAAAGCAATGTTCTGACAGCCTAATTTAGGTGGCCTGCTGATGATTATAGGGATTGCTACTAAATTTGGAATTGAAGGAATTTAAGAGATATTGTAATATAATCACTCTATGTGATTATAATATGTGCCATGTTTTGCTTGCCTTGCAAGTACAAGGACCAGAGTTCGATCCTCAGCACCCAAAAAAAAAAAAAAAAAAGTGCCATGTTTTCTTTTAGCTGAATGTAATTTGATTTCACTGTTTGCAAAAGAGTCAACATGTGACTGCTGAAAGATTTGAGCATTCCAGCAGATGTATCTATTTTACAAAATAGAACCATTCACTGCTCTTACACCATCCTACTTCAAGCAATCAGATGAGAAGGCATGGCCAAAGAAGAAAAGAAGAGCATTCTAAATAACCCTTCACATAACCAAATTTTGGATATTATACCACAACCTAAGAAAACAGAGCATTTTACATAAAGAACATACTCTGGTTTCTCTTCAGATCATACAGAAAGAACAGTACATGAGCTCAAAAATTCTACCATAGCTATTTAATTTTTCTAATTTAATTTTGGAATGTTCATTGGAGCCTTCTTAGTGTGGCATCAAGAATATTTCTTTAGTCACCTATGTGTGAAGAAGTTTAGCTGTAAATGAAAAATTTGATTTGCTAAAGTGTAGTTAAAAAAATACTACATTTATATGAAGCCAGAATTTTGAGAATTAGATTATAAATAAGATGACAGTGTAACTTCCCCAAAGCTGCACTCTTTTGATAATGAAAGAAGCAAATTAACACCCTCACTAGAGCAATAGGAACAATCTGAGATTGTCTCAGTTTAATCAGGACGCACACTTTCCCTAATTATAAGTCACATAATTTTATGTGAACGTATTCAAGATTTCCCAGGTGGTAGAAGAAGGAATGCTGAAAAGTTTCTTTCTCTGTATCTTCTTTCTCGCATTTCTTCCTCATTTCCCTATGATTTAGCCACTTATTCTTATCCACTAGAACGTGAGCTGAATTTAACATAAAAATAAAGCACTGAAAGAAATTTCACTTATATTTGAACTTCAGCTGCTATCTATACTTGGCAGTGAAGCAAGTGTAGTTTGGCAGGAACTCCAGTGTTAACAGTATAGCTGCTGGAGATACAGCATTTATGTAGAAGATATATGTGTGTTTTCTATTTTCCTTTAGAAATTCCAACAGTATTAAAAGATTCATTAGAAACTGGATAGGATTTATGCAGAGTAGCTTGTAAGTCAACCTACTTCTTTTGAAGATATAAGGAACACTCACATGGCTTCGCATATCTCCCCCAAGCAAACGCAGAACAGCCATGCTTTATTCATAAATTTGTGCCATGCTGAATGTATGAGATTTGCACACCACGCAGTCACAAGATAAAATTATGACTTCACAAGGCTAAGGAAAGAGATGAAGCCTATAATGGCTGGCCCAGTGCCCTCCAGTGTCTTCAAGAAAATGTCATCAACGGAAAGGTCAGAGGAAGGGCAAATGGTAGGCGGAAGATATACTTTCAAATAACTTTTGAACCCCCTTTTTTTAAAGTGGAAAAGAGTACTGCCTACCTACGACCTAAACACTACCTGTTTTCAAGTTCCTAGGAAATGGGATCTCAGAATAAAGTCATCCTCAAGTAGTGTTTCCACATTAGTTCTAGTCACATGGGAGTCGTTGTCAGAAGAAGCAGCACTCTTTTGAGAGATATCATAATATAATAGTGATCTAAAAATAACCCTTGGGCATGGTGGCACAGGCCTGTAATCCCAGCACTTGGGAGACTGAGGCAGGAGGATCACTGCAAGTTCGAGGCCAGCCTGGACTCTATAGTGAGTTCAAGGCCAGCCTGATTTAGAGTGAAACCTTGTCTCAAAAAGCCTAAAAAAAAAAAAAAAAGAATACCCAACACTAGCTGGGTGTTGTGGTAAGCTAAAACAGGAGGATAGCAAGTTTGAACCCAGCCTGAGCAGCTCAGTAATTTAGCAAGACTCTATCTCAAACTAAAAAATAAAAAAGGTCTGGTGACATAATTTCAGTGCAAAGGCCTTGATTTCAATCCCCAGTACCAAAGGGAAAAAAAAAAAAAGCCAACACTTACCTGGAATTTACTATGAATCAAGGACTCTTTTGAGCACTTTTTATATATTCTCTATATCCGTCAGGAAATGGACTTTGATTCATACAGGCCTGAATCTGAGTCTTGGTTCTGTCACTTTACAGCTATGTGGCCATGAAGAAGAAGATTCTTAATCTTCTGTAATATTAAGTTTCTTTGAAAATAAAATATTCTTAGAGTTGTTATGGAAACAGATTAGAGCAGCTGTGCACAAACACCTATAGGGTCCTGGTACATAATGCACATTTTCTTCATGTGTGGGACACCCCATGACCTTTAGATGATACAAATTGGTGTTTGGTGAAGAGTTTCTGAGGGTCATTGAGTAGTCATTCTGACATTACGTGATAAAAGACATTCCCCTAAGTGCTCACGAGCTTTAAGAAGATAACACAACTCTTTTCGCTTGAAAAATAGTTAGTTCCCTTTTCTCTGACCTGTTTTCTATAAACACTGAAAAGTTTGGGAGCAAGAAACCTGATGGGGGGGTTGGAGATTTAGCTCAGTGGTTAGAGCACTTGCCTAGCAAGGGCAAGGCCCTGAGTTCGATCCCCACCACCAAAAAAAAAAGAAGCCTGATATGGTTCATCAGAACCAAAGGAGACAGAGTAAGAATGGCATATCCGTCAAGAGTTAATTTGCCATTCCTTTCAGGAGGCTGAGATTTAAGATTTTATTTTCCCAGAAGGGTATTTATAAACAGGTATATAAATGCCTGCACTATTATGAGAAATGTATGTTTCTTGTGAACTGGCACTCAAAATAGACTGTTCCTTACATTGTTTCTTTTTGTCAAAAAACATCAAATACACAATATTTGCAACACCATCCACCACCAATAAAGAACATAGATGATTCAAGTTGATAAGTCTTAGTACTAGAGGACATTAAAATAGTCAGCAACCAGGAACTGCTTTCAGAGTGAGACCAGTCCTTGTAATTAACTGATTTTGTAAGCGAAGGAAGGAATGTGAACACAGAAAGAGACTACGTGACTTAGGCAAAACCACAGCTAGTAAAGGGCAAAGATAAAGACCAGAATCAGTGAATTCTGAATCTCAAATCATGATGCTTTGTTCAGTAAACTTTGTCAACCTTCAGTAATTTTAGGGATCTTTTCTGTGCTTGTGCTTGTGGGATTCAGAATGGGTTTTGTTACTTCTCCTTTGTATAATTAACAAAAGCAAAGCAAATTGTATTTTTAAATTACATGCATGCACACACACACAAACACACACACAAATCTACTGAGAAAATTTCTTCTCAAACGTGAACTGCTGTGAAAATAAAAGGAAACTTACAATGAAAGTGACATTGAAAGGACTCATTAAGATGGAGTCAGGAGGCCAGTATGGAAGCAAGACTTACACACCCTTCCAGCTGCTGGCTACAACCTCCACCCTTGATCATGGGCATCTGGAAGGACCAGAAGAATGGATGATTGCATTATGCCCAGGGGCTTAAGATGACTATCAAGAAGTTAGCAGATTCTTGTTTTATGGAATTTGCTCTTGCCTACTTTGTTTTCCTCTTTGCTATCTTTCTCTGACTTTCCTTTGTTATAGTACTAAAATGAACCCCCGTCAAAACCTCATTATGAATCCCTGACAATTTTAACTCCCTGCTCTTTTAAAACTAGGCCTAATGAGAATATAATATTATAGCTGTTACTCATGTCCCTTGGACAAAAGCTAAGTTGCATACTTTTGCTAAAGACTTTCTAAGTGTTAAGAAAAATTGTATTACATTCATCCAAAATTTTGATGTCTGTACCAAAACTCATCAGCCTCATTATTCAAATTTGTACTCATTAATCCAAGTAATTGTAGAAGATGTCACGACCTTGAATTAATCACAGAACTTAATTGAAATGAATATTTCTAAAGTGGGAATGAGAGGTCAGGTGGAGACTCAAAACTTAGCCCCAGATTTTCATAAACAAATTCCTATTCTATTTCTAAATGCTTTGACTAGGATATTATCCAGTGGTACATTCAGCAAACAGATGAATCCATTAATGATTATTATTCCTGGTTTGGAACAACCTTTTCAGAATTCTGGCATGAAACTACTAGACTATTTATTCAATTTGAGTTTCTCAATCTGTCTTCAAGATAATTTAAGCTCTTTAGTTAAATAACTTTCCCTGACCTGGACTAAAAGAGGCCTCATGTGTTAGGTACTCTCACTGAACAACTGTCTCAAATGCTTGTTCAAATATCTAAAGAAAAAGCTACTAAAATTATGGATTCTTAAATCTAGTTTGTTCAACTTATGTGTCTTTAGATAAAACAATTATCTCTTAAACCAAGTATCTCAAAAATGTATTCATTGTCATAATGTTGCAGAAATCAGACTGTCAAGAAACCAAACATTCACTCAGGGGGATGGAGAACTCTTTATTAACGCTAGCAGGTTCAGACCAGCTAATGCTCTGAAGTCTGAGCCCCAAACGAAGTAGATTTGAACCTTATATATATTTTACATTCTTTCTGTTCTGTACATCTTCTTTGATCTCTGGTCAGACACGAACACAGTTCGAACATTTGTTACTTCTTAGTGATATATCACACTAACAAGGAACAAAGTGAAGTGAGTAGTGTAACATCTATCACATTCTGGTGATATTTCACTCTTATCAGTGAGGAGTGAACAGGAGAGGGGCAGTAATGTCGGTGCAGCTGCAAGTACTCTAAGGGGAGGTGGGAAGGTGTCATGGGCTTGTTATCAATCAAAGCAGCTGTAAACCCTGAAAACAGGACTAATGAATGAGTAGGGGTTACAGAGCGGGCTTACAGAAGCAGAACAAAGCACAAGTTATTTGGACGGAATTTTAGTTTTCCTCTTCAGTAACAACAACAACAAAAAACAACAAACAACAACAACAAAAATACCCTTGTCGTTTTAAGAGGAACTTTAAAATTTTATGGTGGATACCTCAGCACTAACAGAAGAGCTTTAATAAATAGTCTCACCGTTATAATTATATCTGGCTGTCCCCCCCAAAGCCTCATGCACCCGTAGGTGGGGCTTCGGAAAGGTTAGTGGAATGTGGAGACATGAGAATTGTCAGTTGATTAGTCCACTGATAAGTGTATAGCTGATGTGCCGTTAGGAGGCGGGATCTGGTCAGAAGAGGTGGGTCACGGGGGCGTGGCCTGGAAGGGTTTCTCTCCCTCCGCCCTCCGCCCTTCACTCTCCTGCTTCTCCTTCTCCATAACTTGAACAGCTTCTCCTCTACCATGTCGCTGCGCTGTGCTGTCCTGCCTTGGAGCCAGCCATCCGTGGACTGTAAATGTGAGCCAAAACAAACGTTTCCTCCTTTAGGTTGTGGGTATCTGGTATTTTGTCAAAGCGAGGAAGAAAGTAACTAAGACACTCACCTTGTATCTCTCAGTATGGCCCTTTGGCAGAGTTGCCCTGAGAAATTACAGGTGATTTTCCCAGTGCTTATGACAAACTCTTGACAAAGATAGGTTTAATAATCGGGAATGAAAAAAAAATTGGGAATGAAGCCAGGCATGGTGGCAGAGGATGTGATCCCAGATACTCAAGAGGCTGAGGCAGGAGGATAGCAAGTTTGAGGCTACCATGGATATCTTAGTGAAGCCCTGTCTCAAGATTAAAAAATTAAAAAGGCAGGGATATAGCTTGGCACTTCCTGGCTTCAGTCCCCAGTACTAGGGAAAAAGGAAGGGGTTAGCCCTGATTTGTACAGGGACAACCTTATCTGTCCTTCAGCCTACTAGAACAAAAAGGGCCGAACAAAAACCCAAAGATGATTTTGCCCACCTCTTAGGAGGAATTGTTCCCCGAATAAAGGATGGATTTGTGTGGCTGACTCCTAGTTATAGATGCTTAAATTCTAAGGTCCACTTATGTTGGGAACAGTGTAATCATATTAAAATGAATTGATCAAGCAACACTTGCCACCTTTGGTGTTGCCTCCCCTCCCAGATCCTGCAACTCTACAATAACCTTAAAAACCTCTGGCTCAAAACTAATTGGGAGAAATGACCAGGGAATTTATTGGGCAGCATCTGATGGAACTTGATGGTGCTGTGAACCTTGGCTTCCCCAAGTTGGATAGGATATTTATTGTACTTTGAGTTTTCTCTGGGCATAGAGGCATGTTTGTTCCACCCTTTTTATGGCACCCAGTACCTTTGCCTAAACAATTCAAGGGGTAGATCTGTGTTTCAATGGTGTGATCGTTTGCTTTCTGCATCCATACCTTCTTAAGGATCAAAAATGTGATTGCCTGTGTAGAAGCATTAATTAAATCAATCCAAGTTTTAAACGACAGCCAGCCCAGTATTAAGTTTGGTAAATACTGAAATGTCCTTAATGAAAAAAGCGATCTTACAACTATTACTCAGACAGAATGTTGTGTCTATAACTGATCATCAAATATCACCCACTTAGTTAATCCTATAAAGAAACAAACAAATGCCTTAAGTGATCCTATACCCAGTTAAGAGATTTATTTAAGATATTGGTTTGGATCAGACACTAACAAGTTAAAATCCTTACTAATAATGCTACTATTAAAACTTACTATTCTTTTATTGTTTATGTTTTCTATAAGACCATGTACACAGTGGTACCTCATTTCACAACTGCTTTTTTTGGTGAACAATTTGGTTTGCAAGCAGAAGTGTTTGGCAAAATTTTGTTTTTGTTGAAAAATGCATTGGGTGACAAACATGACCATGGCTATCTTTCCTGCGTGAACACAAACATGGCCATCTTTTCCAGAATCATGGAATGAATTAAGTTTGTGAACCAAGGTGCCACTGAAACTCATTGTTTAACTATGTCTCATGCCAAAATGTGATTTCACAATGACTACAGGCAATCAATCATCTTAACTGGGAACCCTCCAATGAAAAATACTGAGTTATTGCCTAATCCCTGCTCTCTGACCAGCTCCTTGCTCAAATGTGGTGTTAAGCTTTCCGTCAGTAGTCACCACTTTTTTTTTCCTCTATGGAACATGCCTTCTTGGGAAAGAGCCTACCTGGCTTCAAGAGACCAGACCTATAAAAATCAGCACACAGTCCAAAGATTGATCATTGATGCTTCTCATCAAAAAGATCATGATTGAGGGGGCTAGAGACATACCTCAGTAGTACAGCATATGCCTAGCATGTACAAGGTGTCATTTCAATACCCAGCACCAGGGGGAAAATCATGATCAAAAGGGGGAATATGAAAATAAAATGAAAACTATGATTAAAAATAACATTGAGGGGTTGGGGATTTAACTCAAGTGGTAGAGTGCTAGCCTGGCAAGTGCAAGGCCCTGAGTTTGATCCCCAGCACCCCCGCCAAAAAAACATTGAAAGAACTTCTAGAAATGTAATGATGAGGCAACTATGGAAGCAGGACTTACAATTCTAGCTGCTTCCTAGGAATGTAACCCTTGATAACCTCCACCTTTCCATCTCAGGCATCTAGAATGACTGGAACAACTAGATGATTACATTATGCATATCAAGAGAGGTTATCATATTCTTGTTTTTTGGACATTTACATTCTGTTTATACATTCTTTTTTTAATTTTCTATCAGTCATGTAACCCTTGTTCCTTCTCAATATTCAATTGTCCATGTAAGTTCCCACTTTTCCTGACTGTCCTGGAACACTGATTCAGAACTATCTGAGCCCATGTCTTCTGAATTGCAATTCTTAAGACCTGAAATAAAATCATTTTTATATTTTTACTTTGTACTTTTTGATTGGTTGGTACTACCAATAAATTCCTTTAGATAATCAAGGGATAGTTACTTCATAGTACATGGTCCTGCTGAGTCCTTTGGGAGAAACTTGCAAGCTAAGATGCTGTATGCATAAGGGTACTAAGAACACTTTAAAATGTGAGGTGGATCATTTCCATGTTAGGTGTATAACCCAATACCTGGCCCTTTCATTGTAACCAGCACACAGAGATCATGTCAAAGCCAGGCCTCAACACCAGTTCTCAATGCTTGTATTTGCCTGGGTTCTTGGCGTTTGCATATGATCCTCTCTTCCACTTTGCATGATAATCTTGTTATTTTGAGTTCTCAGCTCTCAGAGTTCTTTGACATCCTCATATTATTTTATGATTTGAGAAACTATTTCAGATCCTTCTCTGACTGACTGGTCTCACATACCAAGTAACATACTTTGCAGCCATGGTCTGTGTTACAGCGAAGCTAATAGCTATATATTATTGACATACTGAGGACGATTTTCCTTTTGACTCTTGTGCTTTCTTGAACAAGCTATACTCTCCAGATCAGTAGTGTGGCAGTAATAGTTTCCAAAGTTACTTCTATACAACCAATAAAAATAGTCAAAATCTTGCCTTTGAATTCTAAAGCAGCTCTTGAAATTCATAGCAGAGACAATAGTTTTGAAAGCAGAGTTTTAACGTGCAATAGTTGGGCTGTTTGAAAAAGTGTTTTTGAGTTCAGAAGCTTGGCTTTGAAAAGCAAGAGTTGAATTTCAAATACAAAACTTAAACCATAATTATCCAACTCTGGAGTAATGTAGGATGATGTGAAAGCATTTTTTGTAGCCCAAAGGAGGAAGTAAAATTTCTACCACTTGGCAAGAGAAAGAATTGAATTGAATTCAGAATTTAATTGAAAAGAATTCAGAATTGAAAAGTATATGAAGAAACTTGGCCTCAGGGGTATCATTTCTATCCTTTACACTATTTAAGTCACAAGAGGGATATGGCAGAAACCAATCATCCCTCCTCTGGGGCTTTAGGGGGCTTTTCAGTGCAGAAGCACCATCCTCAAGCTCCCAATAGTGTTGCCTGGAGAGATGGCACACTCGTGGTGAAGTCTCACCTCTAGAAGGGCCTAAGGACAGTTTCTCAGAGTCTGGAACACAGCTGTATAATGTGGTAGAATCTCTGAATTTTCTGTACTATAGTATGCTGGTTTATCAAAATATAAAAATAAAACTGACATATGAATCATCGATTTCACTTATAGGTGTTACTGGGGCTTGGAATGCAAAAACCCTAAGTGAAAGGCTTAGAAAATTTCTCTATGAATCCTCCTGTTTCCCCTTTCTTGCCTCCAAAGCAAGCCATTGAGACTAGAATTTCAATTCCCTAAGAAAAGTCATAGAAACTAGAGCTACTTTTCTCCAAAGCAATCTGTAAAGACTAAAAATATTGTGCTGGTATTCCCTGTATTTCTGTCTTGGAGTCGACCATAAATACTCTGATCTACCTTGGCTAATAGTAGATGATAAGACCATTTCAGAAGGAGTGCTATCTCATAACCACAAGAAAAGGATGCTATACATAGAGGCCAAGAAGATCTTGTTGGGTTTCCTCATTCAGTCTGTTAGCATTAGCTTCTACCTTTTTGTTGAATCATATTTCTATCTGATTGTTCATTGAACCTAAGCATAAAAATTTATGGTTCCCTGGTCTTTGGACTCTTCAATCTGAAGGCTCCTGTGTTATATAAATCTATGATCAAATAAATTTATTATGCTTTTTTCTTGTTAACCTGTTTTTTGGGATAAGAGTGTCATGACCCTTTTCTATCCCTATAGTTTGTACCCAAGATAATTACGAATATGGATATTTGTACACCCAAGCTCATGGTAGCGTTAGGCACAATAGCCAAAGATGGAACCAACCAAAATGTCCATCAACAGATGAATAAATAAACAAAAAGTGTTAATCCCATTATAATGGCATATTATTCAGCCATAAAAAGGAATATAATTCTGACACATAACTATAACATGGATGAACCTATAAAATGTTATGCTAAGTGAACTAAGCCAGATGTAAAAGGACAAATTCTATATGATTCCATGCATATGAACTAGAACAGTGAAATTATTGGGATAGAAAGTAGAGTAGAGTAGTGGTTACCGGCAGCTGCAGAAAAGAGAGAATGGGGAGTTAGTACTTAATAAGTATTCAGTTTGGAATGATAAAAAAGAGTGAAAAAGGATAGTGATGATGATTGCATAACAGTGCTATGACTAGTACACTTAAAATGATTAAATATAAAGTTATGTAGTATATATTTTACCATAGATTTAAAAGATCCTGTGTCCCCCCAAAGAGGACAGAGGTAGCTAAAAATGAGGTCAATGTACTGGAATGGTCAGAACAAAGAGGATAGAGAAGGACTTATGTAGTCCTGGTGACTGATGAGCCAAGGCAACACAGCCCTTTTCAGCATGGTTATAATAGGGATAGGCAAACAATACAAAGAAAAAATGAATTGTTACAGTAGCAGCCACCTAGCCGGTTTACTGATGTCTGTGAATCATACTCATTTCTACCAAAGTCAGGATGGTAAATCACCCAGGTTCCTTCTTGGGCCTTGACCTTTGAGAACACCTGTGTACTAATTGGACTACTGGATAATCTTCCCACCAGTGGTTAATCATAATGATTTGGAAAGGCCTTTTGAACTAGTAAGTATTAATGACTTTTTATTCTTCACTGATACCATCCTAAGTAACTTCACATAATGATTTTATTTACCAGTAGTCTTCAAAACAAATCTATGAGATACGTACTAATATTAATTGTTTTGGGCAAAAAAGGAACTTAATGAAGGCAGATAACCTATTTGAGGTCACACAGGGAGTGAGAGCTAGGAGGAACCTAGAAACCCAACTTCGTGACTCGAGTGCTAGTTATGGCACTTTATTGCTTCTTTTCTTGGGACATCCTCCTGATCTCTAAAAAACTAGCTTCAGGCTGGGGATTTAGCTCAGTGGTTAGAGTGCTTGCCTAGCAAGCCCAAGGCTCTGAGTTCAATCCCTGGCGCGCGCGCACACACACACACACACACACACACACTATATATATATAAATAAAAAAACTAGTTTCACAATATCAATGATGTGAATATTTCTGAATGCAGTATAGAAGAACTGGCTGACAAGTGAAGAATCTGTGTTTGAGAACTCACATGTCGATTGTGGGTCCACATATACAAATGGCTTCTGCTTGACATCCAATAGGTCATTCTTAAAACTACAAAACATGACTCTCTTAAAATTATCGAAAGTATTCTGTATGTTTTGATTTACTAATCCCCCCAATTCTCTTCCCCCAATTTATCCCCCCAATTCTATCTGCTCTCATAAAAGAGAATATTATGTGATGCCATGCTACAGCTTCAAAATCCTTCTCCACCCCCATACTATTGGAAACTTTACTTCTGTCCTTCTGGTATAGGGCTTATCCTATTTTTAGAGGCGCCAAATAAATGTGTTTTCCACAATTACTTCATGTGGGGGTGAGAGTTAATGGCTTTAAAGTTTACCTTAGAAGGGGTTGGGGATTTAGCTCAAGTGGTAGAGTACTTGTGATCCCCAGTATTAAAAAAAAAAGTTTACCCTAGAAATATGAAGGCTAATTAGGTGTGATTTTTGGCAGGGGCAGGACGGTGCTGGGGATTGAACTCAGGGCCTCGAGCTTCCTGGGCAAACACTCTAACACTTGAGCTAAATTTCCAACCCCCAGGTGTATTTTAAAGTATCCAAGATACATGTAGAACCGTGCCTCAAATGGTACATGATCCCTCCTTTGTTGCTATCTTGCAGGAACTGGGCAAGCAGTTGCCTCATCTCACAAATGAGAGAAATAAAGTAAAACATTTATGTTCCTCATTCCTTTTGCCCTAAAGATATCTCAGCAATCCAACCTCAGGTAAAGCAGATTGTAACTGTCTCGTACAAGAAGCATGCAAAAATATTCTGCACCTTACCTTGATTATGACTTTCCTGTCATCCAGATCTGGCCCAAGGGAATGCAGAACTCAGAAAGAATTGTTCTAACTAGGAACAGACAATTAAATTTAAGCCAGAGAAACCCATATCTAGATGTTTCATCTTTGTCCAAAAACTAACCTCCAGACTGTTCAAAACCTTGACCACTCACCCCAAAGAAATACGTAGTAGCCTTACATGGCATCTTCTTCTGAACACATACTTGTGACACTTGAACCAAATATAAAGTTAGATCCCTAAGGAACTGTTCACCTATTTCTGATCCTGAATGTTCTTGGGACAGCTTACAGAATGTGTCTCTCTACACGAAGTCTGTAAAAGTGGAAAATTTAAGAAAAAGGCAAAACAAATTAAACAAGAAGAAAGAAAAGCAATAGAAATCCCAAGAAAAGTACTAATAAATATAGAAGAAAGTTACAACCCAAATATGAAACAAAAATGTTTTGAGATCAAGATGCTACCATGCATTTATACTATAATATAAAAGAAAACCAAAAGATATGTTTATCTGGCTCAAATACCAGATAAACATATCCAAAATCCAAAAAAGAGCAGAAATTCAAAACAATTGAAAAGGACTGAGCTGGAGCAACTGTAAATTCGGTTCTGTAGGGTGAAAGGGATTGAAAATATTTGTAGTATTGTAACCAGGAAATGAGACAAGGCACCAAACCATTGTAACTAGATCTGCCCTATCTTTAATATTACTGCTGATCCACTACTGTGAGACTTCTATCTGAATTAATGACCCAGAATGCAAGCTAGAAATAGTTTAAAGACTGATAGGCAAGGAAGGATAGGGAGAGGGAGACAGAGAGAAAAAATAAACAATATATTCTCACTTAAAATTGTAAAACAAAATTCCAAAACACAAACTTATTGCCCATAAAAATAGCCAGTAAAGCCCTGGGGCCGTAACTCAGTGGTGAAGTACTTACCTTGCATGTGTGAGGGCCTAGGTTTGATTCCCAGCACTGAAAAAAACCAATAAAATAAACAATTGGAGCCAAAGAGAAATTCAAGAGATTAAAAATTCTATTGAAAGTATGGGCAGCAGATGTAACCAATGTGAGGACAGAGAGTCATAATTAAAAGATTGGTCCAGTGTTGATGACCAATTGTTCAGAGACACCTTAAAAACAATAAGAGAACGTGAAAAATTGATCCACAGCTGCTAGATGACACAAGGAAGACTAACCTGAAATTAATTGGAATTAACAGAAAATCTGAAGACATCACAAATAACATAAAAACCATGTTTACAGAAATAATAGCAGAAAACTTACCAGATATGGGAAAAGAATTTAACATACAGATAAGTGAGGCATAGAGAACCCCAAATAGCCACGATCAGAAAAGAACCTCCCCAAGATGCATCACAATTAAAATCCCAGAAGCCCAACAGGAGGACTGATCCTTAAAAGCTGTTACAAAAAAACCAAAGAATTACTTTGCTAAAGGTAAACCCATTAGAATTACAGAGGACTTCCCAGCAAAACCTTAAAGGCCCAGAAATCTTTTTCTTTTTTTCTTTCCGGAAATCTTGAAGTGAAGTGTTTCAAGTCTTAAAGAAAACAATTTCCAACCCAGACTAATATACCCTGCAAAACTATCTTTCAAAATTGATGTAAAAATAAGCATGTTAGGAAAGTCATAACCAACAAAATATCACTACAAAAATATCTCAAGTGTATCCTAGGAAGAGTCAATGATGCAAACAATACCTGAAGGTATAATAGAATAGGCAGCGTGAGTAGTTAAGTAGAAGGGGGAGAAAGGGAATCAGCAACAGGAAACCCCAAAACAAGCAGGAATACCTGTCATATTTTCAGACAAAGTGGACTTCAAGCCAAAACAGATAGGAAGAGGCAAAGAAGGTCATTACATATTGATTAAAGAAACAAATCAACAAGAAGGAATAACAATTATTAACATACATGCACCAAACACCAGCATACCCAAACACTACTGGGCATAAAAGATCATAAACATCAACACAATTATGGTGGGGACCTCCATACAACACTATCACAAATAGACCAGTTAACTAGACAAAAAAATCAGCAAACAAATATCAAAGTTGACTACATCTTCAAACAAATGGACTTAATAGATACCTACAAAGCATTTCACCTAACATCAACAAAATACATATTCTCAGCAGCACGTGGAAAAATTTCTGAAAATAGACCACATATTTGCCAATAAAGCATTCCTTTTTTGGGGAGGTGGTGCTGGGGATGGAACTCAGTGCTTGCTAGACAAGGGCTCTACCACTTGGGCTAAATCCCCAACCTCCAATAAAGCATTAAGTAAATGCAAAAGAATTGAAATTATCCTATGGATATTATCAGATCTTTATGATTTGTTAATATGCCTAGAATATGAAACTATAAATCAATGCTAATTGATTTATATATGAATTTTCATATAAATCAATTTATATATGAAACTATAAATCAGCATCAAAGGTATCCACGGAAATTATGCAAGTGTGTGGAGATGAAACAACACACTCTTGAATAATTTGTGGATCCCAGAGGAAATCAGGGAAGAAGTTAGATAGCCCCTAGAATCAAATGATAATGCCAGTTCAACATACCAGAATTTATGGGATGCAGTGAAAGCAGTCTGAAGATGAAGTTTGTAACTCTGAATGCCCACAACAGAAAAACAGAGGAAGCCTAAATGATGAACCTCATGGTCATAGAAAAACAAGAAAATTCTAAATGTGAAGCTATTACAATGGAGGAAATTATGATGATCAGAGTAGAAATTATGAAATTGAGACCAAAAAAAAAAGTATCAGTGAGTCAAATAATTGGTTCTTTGAAAGAATAAACAAAATAGACAAACCCTTAGCCAGTCTTACAAAAAAAGGGAAGAGAAACCCAAATTAATGCAATTAAAAATGAAAAAAGTTAAATCACAATGGAAACCACTAAAGTCCAAAAGTTTATTAGGAAGTACTTCAAAAACTTGTTTTCCAGCTGGGAATTTAGCTCAGTGGTTAGAGTGCTTGCTCACAAGTGCAAGGCCCTGAGTTTGATCACTGGCACCAAAAAAACAAAAACAAAAAAAAAAACAAAAAAAAACCCCTTGTTTTCCAATAAACTGGAGAATTCAGAAGAAATGGATAGATTCCTAGATACACATGAATTATTAAATCTGAAACAAGAAGATATAAAAACTCTGAGTAGTCCAATAACAGACAATGAAATTGAGGCAGCATATATATTAAAAAAGAAAACATTCCAAATAAAAAAAGGCCCATGTCCCAATGGATTAACTGTTAAATTCTATAAGAACTTCAAGGATGATGTAATGCAAATACTTTAAAACTCTTCAATTAAACTGAAAGTGAAGGAGTATTACCATGTTATTCCTGGAAGCCAGTATTACCCTGATTTCAGAACCGGACAGGGATCCAATCTATAAGCCAATCTCTTTGATGAATATAGATGCAAAAATGCTCAGCAAGATACTGACAAATAGAATGCAAGAAATCATCAAAAAGATCATATATCATGACCAAGTAAACTTTATCCCAGGAACACAAGAATGGTTCTACATAGGCAAATCAATAAATGTAATATATCACCTAAACAGAAACAAGGACAAGCTCACATGATCATCTCAATTGACACAGAAAAGGCCTTTGAAAAAATCCAACATCACTTACGGTAAACTCCTGAAGGAAATGGGTATAGAAAGGAACTCATCTCAACCTGGTAAAAGCCATGTATTTCAAACCTAATACCAACATTATATTAAACAGGGAAAAACTGAAACCTTTTTTTCTCAAAGCAGACAAGATGTCCACTATCACCACTCCTCACCACTCCTGTTCAATATAGTACTCAAAAATTTAGGCAGAAAAGCTAGCCAAGAGAAAGAAAGGGGATATGTAGAGGAAATGAAGATGTCAAATTATCATTATTTGAAGATAACGTGATCCTCTACTTAGAAGACCCAAAGAACACCAACAAAAGACTCCTACAGTTAACCAAATTCAACGATGTAGCAAGATTTAAAAAAAAAAAACCAACATATAAAAATCAATAGCATTCTTCTACTCCAATAATGAACCTACTGGGAGAGAAATTAGGAAAAAAATACCATTCACAACAGCATCAAGAAAAATTAAATATTTAAAAATTAACCTAACTAAAAGAGTGAAAAACCTCTACAAAGATAAGTACAGTACTCTGAAAATGAAGATCAAAGAGGATATCAGAAAACAGAAGGATATCCCCTGTTCCTTGACAAGCAGAACCAATATAGTTAAAATAGCCATATTTCCAAAACTTATAAACAAATTTAATGCAATCCCAATGAAAATAACAACAGCATTCCTCACAGAAATAGAGAAAACAATCCTAAGATTCATATGGAACCAGAAGAAGCCCAAATAGCAAGAACAAAGCAGGAGAACGAGAACAAAGCAGGAGAAATCACAATCCTGGATCTCAAGTTATATTACAAAGGTATTGTGATTAAAAACAGCATGGTACAAAAACAGACATGTAGATCAGTGAAACAGAACGGAGAATGCAGAGACAATCCCAGGTACATTCAGCTATCTGATCTTTGAAAAAGGGGCCAAAAACCTACACTGCAGTAAATGTAGACTCTTTAATAAATGGTGCTGGGAAAACTAGCTTGCCACACAAAGAAGATTGAATCTAGACCCATGTCTCTCACCATGTACTAAACTAAAATCAAAATGGATCAAAGAACTAAATATTAAGATAGAAATACTTAACCTTCCAGAAGATAAATTGGATAAAACTCTTGAAGCCATAGGTGTAGACAAGGTTTTCTGAACAGAACCTCAGTTGCAAATGAAATAGTACTAAAAATCAATAAATGGGATCAAAGAAAACCTACAGAATGGTAAAAAAATTTGTCAGCTATTCTCAGACGGAGGAATAATATCTAAAATATATAAAGACCTCAAAAAATCACACCCTTGAAGTTACAATCCAATTTTAAAAATTGAAAAAAAATCTAAAATATAAATGAATTAAACTCACTGGAATAAAGAAAAATTTATGAAATGGAATTTTTAAAACATGTAGTTTGATGTGTCTGAGAGACACATCTAAACAAAACTACCCAGATAAGTTAGAAATGAAGGAATAGAAATAGGTCAGGGGTTAGGGGTTTAGCTCAGTGGTAGAGCGCTTGCCTAGCAAGCACAGGGCTCTGAGTTCAATCCCCAGCATCCCCCCCCCAAAAAAGAAATAGATCATTTAAATATAAACCTATAAAAGCTGAGGCAGCAATAGTAACATAAGACCTATATAATTTAAGGCAAACCAACTGAAATGTGGCATAATTTTAACTGAAGATAGTGTAAGAAAATAGATGCCATTTGCCCATGATGTTAGCAAAAATTTCTTCTATACAGGCTACAGGCATTGGAGGAGAAATATATTTAAAATTTGTTTTATTAGTACGTATTTTCCTTACATTAGTGCTCGCATTCATCGTAGGGAATTTGTATCTGTACATAATACATCTTCATTCTTCTTTTTTTCCTGTTCCCCTTCCCTCTCTTCAATGCTTCTTCCCTTCCCCAGTTACAGAAGATTTGTGTCCATTTTTTCCCTTCCATTCTTTGTTTTTTAGTCCCTTTTCCCTTCCTTCCTTCTCCCCTCTCCTTGTTCCCCTTCCCATTTGAACATGTTCTCCCTATGGAGGAGAAATATAATTAAATACACTACCTGGCCCAGTATTGGACAATATTTATATGGTTATACTAATGAAAATGATGTTGATTAGTTTGCAATGTTTAGAATCATATTAAGGAAAAATGAGTGACATTTTGGTTGAAGTTACAGGCAGAATGCATATATTCACATCTTGGCAAAGTAAAAATAAATACATATGGTGGAAGGGGAATAAAGTATACAGGAATTAATATAAATGGGAGTCAGTAAATAATGTCTCAAACTGATCAATAAAGAAAAGAAGGTGTAAGGATACATACATAACATGATGAAGATAACCAATAGAGGTTTTAAACTCTTAGGCTATCTCTGGAGAACAAAACTGTGGACGAAGTAGGGGGGCAGTGTTTTTATCATAAGCATGACTATCTTATTCGCATATACATTAAGTTACTTCAACAAAATTAAAATTAAATTTAAATATACACCAGCTGTACCACAAAATAACCCTTCCTCTTTAGGTTTGAGCTGCACTTTCTGTCAGGAAGGGCCCATGCAGCCTGAACAAACTGCTGGGTTATAAACCAGATCCATAGTATGTATGCGGCTTGAGCGCAGTAACATCTCCGTAGGATTTTTGTGATCTCTTTTGGCAATAGTTTGGACACTGAAATGTTGGCTCTACTATTATCAGTAACAATCACAGATTTGCACACCAACTAACACTGAGGCCAGTGGTTATTTAGATCCTTCCTATCTGAATTTCTGCTTCCCTGATAGAGCCACAGCAGTCAACAATCATTAGGACTTATGCTTAAATATAAAGAAGCCTAGTCAGAAAACATGTGGGTAACCTACAAGGATTTGGATAAGGGTTTCATTGTTCATCAAGAACCCTTCTCTAACCTTCAGATAAAATTTCCCGTAAAGAGTAAATGCATTTTGGAAGGAAAGTGGAAGGGTAGGTAACAGATCTAGATGAGAGACCTGCTTGTCTCTGTATAAACTTTGGTATCTTTCAAATCTGGGAATGGATTTTCTTTTTTATTCAAAAACTCCAGGGAAATCCACCTGATTTATTCTCTAAATCTTAAGTTGATTTATTATTAATTTTAAAAGTCTCTCTCAGCTAGGGATTTAGCTCAGTGGTTAGAGTGCTTGCCTAGCAAGCACAAGGCCCTGAGTTCGATCCCTGGCACCAAAAAAAATTTTCTCTCTATAAGGATTTTTGAGAAGAGCAAGAGCCTAAGTCCAAAGATCTTATTAAAAATTTTTATAGGGAAGGTATATAATAAATATTTGCTGAAATTGATGTCATCATTGTTGATACTTATTATGATAGCTCCAATAAGAAGATGAGCAAGAGATTATTTCATCATCCCTCAAGTCAAAGCACTGAGTTTTGTGAAGAGCCAACACCCTGATTTTCCCAGACTGGTATGTCAAAAATGCCACTGCCAACTGGCTTGACACATATTTGACATGACTTCCACTTGTTACAAAGAGTCTCTTTCTGCACCACAGCATATCATTCAGTCTCCCAAAATGGGTTTTTCAGATACCTCATGATCAGATTTGGTAGCCCTGACTCTAATTCTTACTACTCAGTAGTGGGTGCTGTGGTTAAAAATGACCATGCATTTGTGAGGAACCTACATTTCAGAGAGTTACAAACGTTCACTAGTCAAGCAAAGTATCATATGTAGAAGACATACTGTTAAACAATGTGTTCTTATCTCTCCAATGCCAAACACATCCACTGAAGCACTGTCTGGCAATTGCAGACTTGCAGTCAGGTGTTTTAGGTTCTAGGGTTGCCACCTACAACACTATTTAGCCTGATGAATCATGCATCAGCTGTCTGAGTGCAGCCCAGCCCGAGGTTGATTGTGAAACACTACTATACAACATGACCTTTGCCACAGAATATTCTCCATCCCTGTTCCTTTCCTCTTTCTTCCCTTTATGCTCCCTTCACTCACCAGACATCTTTTAAGATACTCCTGCTAAGTACTACTACAATAAGGCGTCAGGGATCCTATGCTAACCTCTAATTAGGACAGTATGAAAGATGCCAACATCAGGAGATAAAGTGAGTTTCTGTCAGACTCTACCACAGGAACAAGTGGAACGAATGACGATTAAAACCAAGCAAAATTCCCATCAGAGTTACACCTGTGTGAGTAACTCTATCTCCTACACCTAACTTGGTGATAGTATCTCTAGGCAATAATAAATACGGCAGATGGGAAAGGGCCCCTCTTTCATCCATGCTCTTTGAGGAGGGGAGTGATAAGGGCCACTTCCCAGGATGGCTGTGCAAGTAGGGTAATACAAAGGGGCGTGTCAGGGTAGAAATGTAGCATATACTTTGCTCATTGAGCCATGAGGTTAGGGGCCCTCAGGCCACCTTTTCTTCATTCCCCAAAAGTTATGTATATTCTAAGAAGCAGATCCCTGTTCTCTGATGGGAAGGTTAGGAACCAGAGTAGGAATTCACCATGGGGAAGCCTGGGCTTTACAAGGCCAGTTAGAGGGTGGACATCACCATCAGTGTCAGGTCCCCTGCTTTGAGACAGATGATGCCAGAGTTTTTCTGGATACGCATTTGAAGATCCTGAAACATTTCTAATGTGGGATTCAGCTCTCATAATGTCTTCTGTTTTCTTCCCAGTTATTCTTCACATTAGTCCTGTCGATTTTTATCTCCCAACTAAATGTATCTCCTAAATGTAAATATATGCTGTTCATCCTCACTGGCACTTACATGTGAGAAATTTCTATGGAATCTCCAAAAAGATGCAACTGGATTTACACACTAGGAATTTAAAAAGGTGAGGCATAGGAATGTTGATTTCCCAAAGCCGATCTTATCTCCTGAAAAACCTTTCTGGGCATAAAGCTGCTTCGATCCTAACTCTATACCTGCTCTTGAAAAAAAACTTTGTCTCTGTGGGCTTCATTCTCTTGTATGATAAGAGGATTGGGCCTGTCATGGATTTGGCTTCTGTGGTTTGGAAGCATAGTATCAACTTGACAGCAAGCCCTGTCTTGTAACCCCATGCAGCTTGCGTATAGGAGGAGAAAAAGGTATGCTTGCAAGATCACAACTGAGCCATTAGGGCAAACAACCCTATGCTTCCCTCCCTGTTGTAATTGGCCTTGGCATACCAAACATTACTGTATTCCACACATAGCTTCTCCTTTCGTTCATTAAGCCCTTGTGAAAGTGCCCTCCCTTCCTCCTACCTGCATGAGTATGAAAGATGCTACAGTAAAAACCAGGAGCTTTGACGTCTTAGTTCCACTCCTTAGTAGTTATGCGACAGATGCTCAGTTTCCTAATAGCGCTTATGTCATACAGTTGCTGTGAGGATTAAATGTGATTCTGTATAAAAAGCATGTAGTGTGGGGCCTGGCTGATACATGTTAATGTCGTTTGTCCTTTTCTCTCCTCCTACTCCCTCCCTCCCTTCCTTCTTCCCTTTTTTTTTTTTTTTCTTTTTGGAAGCACTATTTCTACAGGATCCCCCACCCCACAGTGTTTGTACAGTGTGTGCCAGTGTAGGTACAGGTCAGTAAAAACTACTATAATTTCACACCCTGGAGGAGTGGATTGGCTGGCTAATGACACAGGTCATGCATGGGATAAGTATACACTTGGCTGGCTGTGACCTAAATAATCTGATCTGTGACATTTTTTCCTTACAAGTTTCATCTATAAAGATATCTCATTACAATGACAAAAATACATATTTTTCTCTCTGAAGTGGGATTATCTCCAGTTACCTGGAACATGATAATCCTACATGTGCGTGCATGGAACAGATTAACATCTAATGAGTCCACTCAAATAGCATTGAGAGATCCCCTTAAATTTCAAGCTCAGTGCTCTCTGATAATTTGATTCTCTCCAATATCCCAACTATGTTGTTTCATCTGTGGAGAGTTCTGTTTTAGTGCAATGTGCCATCTCGGGCAACCACACGCTGCTCCTATCTTTGTAAAACAAGTTAGTACAATGTATTGGTTAAGAGCAAGGCCTCTGAATTCAGGTGGCTCGGCTGCTTACTAGCTTTGTGACTTCTCAATTTCCTCATCTCAAAAATCACCAGGCACCAAACTGGTAATGTCTGTTTCAAAGATCATATATATATATATTCTCATAAGTGTCTAATATTATTAATGATGGTGATAATCTCCTTTCCACATGATATGTCATGATATTTCCACATGATTTGTCATGTCCTAGAACAAAGCTGGGAGTAGCCCAATTAATGACAGTAGAGTAAATGAGGTAGAAAGGAGCCAGTAACCCCGAACTCAATCCATTTCAGAGATATACCAAGCTACTGCTTTTAGAAACTTTAGCTTCCATTGTAGCTGGAAGGAAGTCATAGATAGCAGCTGGAAGTCACAGATAGCAGCTGTTCAATTTGAAAGACAGTATTAGCTTATTTATCTCCTGCTTGATCAGATGAGACAGTCCAGGTCCCTCTTCCTGCCAGGGGGGACACTTAATCAGAAAGCTTGTGAATTCCTCCTCATCAGCCATCTTTGCTCACTGATCATGAACCAACCATCCCCTAGAACTTCTAAACCATGGCTTTTACCTCTGTCTGCTGCTGCGAACAGAATATGCAACTTCTGTCAGTGACCAACCAGCTCTGCCAGACCTTAGAGCATTTGATTGAGAGGTTTTCTTGAAGAAAAAGCAAAAACTAGACCCTTGTTGTGACCTCGTACCTAAATCCAAGCATAAAATTCAGAGTACAAGTGGCTTCGACTTTAGAATAGCTTTAGATCAGAGACCGAAAAGGATTTGAACAGATTGATGTGTGTTTGTATACTGGAGATGAAGGACAGAGACTTAAAGTCAAGAGACTTGAAGTCACTACTTCTTAATACCTTTTATTTTCTCTGTAACATAATAAAGGGGGCCAGGGGCTAGGGATTGAGCTCAGTGGGAGAGTGCTTGCCTAGCAAGCACGAGGCCCTGAGTTCAGTCCCCAGCACCACCCCCAAAGGGGAAAAAAAAAATTAAAAAAAAAATAAAGAAGGCCATTTGGTAAGAGGTGGGGTGGGACACAGAGAAATAAGAAGTTTGAAGAGAAAAGTTTGAAATAACTGCTATGGGGAAATAGGTGAGAGAAATTACTAGAGATTTGTCTTATAAAAGACCCTGATATTTTAAGTAAGCTCTAAGAGTTTACTTGTGTTTAGTGTCAAAGATTTGGGTACTTTGACAAGATTAAGACACAGCAGAGAATCTATTTGCAAGGATTTTTCTGCTTCTGGTTTGCTGTACCAGGCCAAAAGGAAAAAAAAAAAAGCAGGAATCAGGATGAGTTAGGGTTACTGAGGCTTCTTGGCAGCCAGAATGTGCACTCACTGCCCACTCCTAGTCCTTTTTAATTTGCAAGAGCAGCTGAGGAAAGCTGTGGTTTTCACAAAGTCTGAAGTTATGAAGTTGCGTGACCTTATCAGAATCTAGGAGGATGCCTGGCAGGCAGGGTTCTATAGTGACTCAGGCCATCTGAATTCTGAAAGATGCCCTTCAGTTTCTGTATTTGAAGACAGTAATTTTTAGAGGTGCAGAGAATGAAGGATAAATGAAAACTGGATGAGTTGGGAACAGTGACCTGGAGGAGGTGGCCCACATATTCGACTTCCACTTTTAAGGCCAATTTCCGTATTTCCCCTAACTCCCACTCCTGAACCATCATGCCATGTAAACAAATGTCCTCTATATCTTCGACTCCTTCTTGGCATAACCGACCCAGGTTGTTGTTTTGTTTTATCTGAGAATACTACTTTTTTTTTTTACTGCCTTTTCTCTATTCCATTTACCACAGGGCCTGGAAGTAAGGTAAATGCTCTTACATCCCAATTCCTTCTGCAGACCACTGCTCCTAAGCCTGAGACAACAGCTCCCTTCCTTGTTTCTAATCCTCTTACACAGCCCTCCCCACACTGCTCTCCAGCCTCTGATTCACCTCCAGTCCCACAGTAACCTTGAGCAGTCACAGTATACAGTTGGATGATCTAACAACTCCTTGATCTTCTGGACTCTGTGTCCTTTCTGGAACTTTA
The DNA here is from genome assembly GCA_004026905.1 of Hystrix cristata. Classification (NCBI taxonomy): domain Eukaryota; kingdom Metazoa; phylum Chordata; class Mammalia; order Rodentia; family Hystricidae; genus Hystrix; species Hystrix cristata. Next base: position 36,625 of record PVJO010006532.1, on the reverse strand, counting down.
GTTACCCCCATCCTCAGACAAATCTTGGATCTTGTCAATTGCCTGAAACTACTCCACCTCCAGAGGCTTAACTGTGGTTAGCTTATCCTCTGGCTTCATCCTTCTCTTTTCCAGTCCTTATTCCTTCTAGACCTGATGTTTGCTCCTAACAAGATCTTTCAGCCTTTGATTTTTCAATTTCCTTCCAGTCTAGTTGTTTTTCACCTACCCAAGCTAAGTTCCTAGTTCTTCATATCAGTTACTGGCTTTCACCTAACCCACTTGGAAAACCATCTGAGCCTTCCATAAGGCATATCCCTGGTCATTCTTTCTCCTATTGCCCCATGCAGTTATTTCGAAATTTTTTATTCCCTTCAAACTCCCTCCTATGTCCCACTCCTCCCCCTCCTCTTCTTCCCCTTCTTCCTCTTTATCCTCTTCCTCCAATTTCTTCTAATAATATTATGTAATTATTATATATGATTATTATATAGTATATAATAATTATATATACTACTACTACTAATAATAATTTATTATTATTACTTTCAGTACTGGGAACTGAACCCAGGGCACAGTGAGCTACATTCTTATCTTTTTAAAATTTTTAAGTAGATCCTTACTAAATTGTTCAATCTGGCCTTGAACTTGCAATTCTCCTGCCTCAGCTTCCCAAGAAGCTGGGATTATAGACATGTACCACCACACTAGGCTCCCATCTTATCTCTTTTTATAAGAAGGCCTCATTTAATACTTTACATAAGAAATAAAATTATTAAGGAGTAATTATCTAACCCTAACCCTCATCTGCAGCACACAAAATTACCTTAATCTGCTCAAATCCTTTTCATTTTCCTCTAGTCTAAAGCTAATTTAAAACTAAAGTCACATGTACTCTGAATTTTATCCCTGGATACCTCCTCATGGGTTTAATTCCATTAGTTAAATCTCTGGTATCATTACTGTTTCTCTGTCTACTTACTTTTCAGAAGCTTCTGTCCCAGTAAATCCCTATTCACCAGCCTTTCCCATGCCTGGATAATATCTTCTTGGAGCATTTCTTCAGCAGAACCATTGGCAGAAGAAAGAAAGTCAGAGAAGGAAATGACTTTAAGGAACATGAATTAGGAACTAGGACTTTACTTTTATAAAAGCAAGTTTTGATGGAGCATTCCAGTGGAAATGCCAACTAGGAGGTTTGAGGATGCACACATGTGTCTTTAGGAGAGAAATTAATCCTGGACATCTAACTTATTCAGAGTTCCAACTTTATTAGTGTATTATATCAAAGGTAGGTAACTAGCTATTAACTAGGATGCAGGCATCCTGGGTATTTCTTTTCCTTTAGTTTTTCTCCAAAGTGTCTTAAGTTTGGGGTAATTAAATACGTTGCTGTTAAAGCAATTTTTGTGATGTTGAAACCAGATGTTGTAACTCTGAATTTCATCCCAACCTCCAAATCTAGAATCCAGAAAAAAAAAAAAAAGAGAGAAAAAGGGGCTGGGGATTTAGCTCAGCGGTTAGAGTGCTTGCCTTGCAAACCCAAGGCTGTGAGTTCGATCCCCAGCACCAAAAAAAAGTAGAATCCAGAAAATTTTCTCTAGTTTTGTGACTGACGAGGGAAGAACAGTCAACCTGGGTCTTTCTTGACAATTTCTATATTTTTATATAACTGAAGAACTCTTAGGGGTAATATGTAGCCATATTTATTAAAAGAAAGGCTCCTCAAACTCTCATTAGAAAATGACATTACTATTTCTCTGGAGTCAAAGTGACTTCTACACATGCTTCACTTTCCCCATTTGAGTAGCAGCCCCAGCAGAGCACATGCTACATTTACAGTAGGGACACACAGAGGCTGAGAAATTCTGATGAACTCCTGTGTAGCACACCCTTGGCCTTTGGTTGAAATTACTTTAGGGAAGTTTATTGTACTCCAGATTCCCTCTGCTAAAGCTGAACTTTATTTATCTGCTGGATAATTGCTTTATCCATCTAAATAACTTCATTACGTATTTTAGGAGTATCTTATATTGTTTAAACTATCATAGTCAACACACTCTTTTTTCATAACATCCTGCTTATAAATATTATCACAAAGTACACTTAAACATTCATCAAAAACTTGAAGATTCCCTTGATGTAACAGGATGACATTTTTCAGTGTACTTGAATCTGCAGTGAAGTTCTGCCAATAACCATCTGTCTTCTCTTTGAATCACGGGTCAGACAGAACTTCAGATAGATAAAAATCTATAAATAAAAAAGTAGAATAGAATTTTAAAAGTAGAAGAGGATAATATGTTATAATCTATTCCTATCACTTTCCCTTTCCTCTTTCCTCTCCTCTCTTCTTCCCTTTCTTTATGTAAACCTTTTCTGAGCCCCTACCATATGCCAGGTCCTATGTGAAGTGTCCAAGAGATAGTGGTGAGTAAGAATTAATTCCTACCTTTAACTCTTTCTGGTACAGGAAGGAGAGGATGTTGTTGCATCCGGGAACCCAGATGGGACTTTTATGTTCCTTAGCTCAACTGAGTTATCAGGAGATGTTTCTGTGGTGATGATGCTTAACCTCATGCTTGGGAGGATCAGTAGTTAGCCAAGCAGACAAGGGGGATCCAGTCTACAAACAGAAGAGATCATAAGCCATATCATAAGAGACAGAAAGCACACAGTGAGACCATGAGTGGGCAGCACGGCTGGAGAATACTGTGTGAATGTAGTTACCGGGGAATCCTGGTCATGTATTCTGATGATGGCATTTCAGGAAAATGAAATTAGTTCTTACTTTTAATGAGCTTCTGCAACAGCACCTTGAAAAATCTAAGAATAAAATGCATTAATACCAAATTCAGGACAAAAAAATGCGAAGGAAATTGTTCATCCATTCAACTTTCTTAATAGTAGTTACTCTTGCTATTTGCTGAGGGCAACAGTTATTAATGGGAACAGTCAAGGGAAAGATTTCTCCATTATTCTCAGCTGATTTTCCTGGCAGTATTTCATTCACATCAGAAGGAAATTAATTCCATTTTTCATAAGATAGGAGAGCATGACCATTTCTATTAAGTAGACTCCAAACCTCAAACCACATCTTCAGGGAATTCTGATTTTTATCTGATGTGGTCCATAAACCCAGTTATTATATTCACAAGAAGGCTCTCTAAAGAACTATTGTTAGCTTCATTTTGCATTCATGGTCAGGGAATGCTCAATCTTAAAATAAGGTCACATGTCTTTTAGAACTGATGTCACTGAAAGTCTCTTTCCATCTATCTCTTTTGATCTCTCTCTCTCCTTCCTTTTGATCTTTTTCCTTCCTCTGCTTTTTTTTGTCCCTCCCTCCTTTTTTTTTTTTCTCTTCTAAAATTATGTCTTATGACTGCCCGTATCGCGGGCATTTTAAAATTTCTGCTGGTGGTACTGGGGCTCCTAATATATTCATTCTTCAAAAACAATTTCAGAGAATTCTCCAGATTGTTCACTTCACAAAGAATGTCATAATTTCCTTTTACAATTTCTCACATATTCCTAGAATTGACAGAGCCATGCCAAGAATGAAGGGATTATTGTCTCTGTGTCATTCAGCTGCAAGTGTCGTGTGGAGGATTTAGTCTGTGCCTGATTCTCCCCGTTCAGCATTTTTAACAGGAAGGTGTATGAAGACATAGATGGCAGGATTACCAAATCTATAGGTTACTCAAAGCAAGCCAGAAAGGATAGCTAAGATGACAGAATCCATTTTCAAAATTATTTTAATAGGATGGAATGTTTTTATGAAATCAACGAAATGAAATTTTATCAAGGAGATATACAATCCATTCTGTTCAGTTTAAAGAAAAGTTGTAGAAATTGAAGCCCTGTATGGACTATTGTTAATTTTGTTTGTTTGTTTTGTTTTTGCTTTCATGATACTGGAGATTAAACTCAGGGAGTACTGAGCTATATCTTCAGGCCCATGTAAAATTTTTTTTTTTACTTTTGAGACAATCTTGCTAAATTTCCCAGGCTGGCCTTGAACTTGAGATAGTCAGGCCTCAACTTCTCAAGTAGCTGGGATTACAGGCATGTGCTACTGTGCCCAGCAGACTGATGGACTTTAATGGCGTACTAGCTTAACATAAACCCAAAGCATAAAACAAATACTGAAAAGGCTAACAGGTTATTAGACTATGAATTAAAAGTAGAGTCTACATCAGATGTGTCGAATCTGTGGTCCATAGGTTGTTTGTCCTCTTTTTTCTTAATGTTATCATTAACAAATGCAAAAAACAAAAGAAGTTTTGTTACTTGTATATATTAACCCTATTATACATTTTATATATGGCCTAAAAGAATTCCTCTTCCCTCAGTGTAGTCTAGATAAGCCAAAGGATTGGACACACCTGAATCAAAAAAGAAATTGCTATACTGTGCTGTGCAGTCTTCTATCATGAACTTTCCAGTGTGTGGTAGAACATGAATTTTCCACTGGGGAAGAACAGGTGAAAGAACAATGAGAGGTAACAGACCTGGAAGAGAACCTATAAATCATTTTGGGTGAAAGAAAAGAAGCAAGTAGAACAAGACCTGCTAGATGTCTTCATCCCATGGTCAGTGTGAGTCAGAGACGAGATAATAATATAGCAATAGTTTCAGTTGACTCTCATCTCAGTCTTATCTGTGTTCTCTAACCTCCTTCTCCTGCTATGAGTTCTAAAATGAGTCCAAACTTCTCCCTTCGTCATCTCTCTCTCCAAATATACAGATTGATCTTTTATTCTTGCTTATAGTATGAACAAGATCAGCTTCATGGGTGCATGATCTGTGCTACTGAACGGTGTCTACGGTTTGAAGCATCCCCATGCTCAGTTTAATGTCTCCTTGAATTCTTTCAAAATTTATTTTCTTTAATTGGCAAATAAAGAGTAAATATATTTATGATATAGAGCATGACGTTTTGAGATACATGCATTGTGGGATGGCTAAATCGAGCCAATTAACACATCGATTATCTCACATGCCTGCCTTTTGTTGTTGTTTAAATTTCGCATCCATTTACAAGTATGTGGCTAATTGTATTTAACTATGGTCACCATATTGTATAATATATACCTTGAACTTTCTTAAAATTCTTGACAATTTTTTTTTCTTTTTTGAGGGGGATGTTGCAGGACATCAAACTCAGGGCCTTCTGCTTGTACTCTACCACTGAGCTAAGTCCCCAACCCCTCTTGACAATTTTTAAATAAAGAGCCTGGCATTTTCATTTTGCACTGAACCCCACGAATTAGGTAACCAGTGTTTGGTGTTGAAAATATCCTTTTCTTCTTATACCAGTTTGAGTTTTCCACAGGAAGTTTTATTATGAAAATGAAGTATCAAACAAACAATGTTGGCAGCAGTGATAGCTGTCAAGAATAAAATTTCAGATTACAGATGAATCCCACAGTGAGAAAATGCAATTGGTCAGCACAGTTAATTAAGAGGGCTCATTAGTTACTGGTTTCTTTTCACCTCTTTTTGAGTTGACCAAAATCTTAAATTGAGATATGCACATGATCTGAGGTGGATTATAGTATGGTACTAAAACTAAACCATAGTATCTGCACCATAGGCTCTAAGCCAGAATGGGCCCTAGCTCATCATCTCTACTTCCATGGCCTTGCCAGTTTCCTGTTTCTGACCTTCTCCTTCTACCTCCTTGTGCACACTGGAGGCCCCTGAGGCTCTGGCTTCTTTGGTGTAGCTCTATTTATATCTGTTTTCTAGACACTGAAAAGGCCAGTTACATGAATTGGAGAATGCTCCCTTTCTTACCTGTTACTGGCTTCATGTAAACTTGTCACATTTAGCTAATTAAAACACACGAAACATACGAATTTTAAATGAACAATAGATTAAATTTTTAGTATATCTTCCAGGTACTCTATGGCACATACTTACACTAAAACAGTGTTTATCTAGCTGAAATCCAAATGTAACTGAACATTTTTTATCTTGGAAACCTAGCATCACAGGGATCCCACATATCCAGAAAATGCCTGTCCTGTAACCTTCTTGGCATCCATTGGCACCGCTTCCATTTTCTCTGAGACTAGAACTGTCTCTTGGCCTCATCTAAGGGCAAATCCTACACTTCAGCAGTTCTTGGCGCTTCCCTCATTCTCTTTACAAGAGAACAGAAATGACTAACAGATCTCGAGGTTATTCAGATCCTGAATTTATTGAACAATTGTGTACCTTTCTCAATTCACATTACCAATTCTTCACATTTACTCAAGTTGTCTTTCATAATTCTACTTCCAACCACATGCAGAGAGAAGTCACAGTTAGCAGATTTTTGCAACAGAGATAGTGTCTGACTTTTTATCATACATTCCTAGGACCCACTATGGCAAATAGCACCCAATGGAGTTTAATAAATATTTATTGAACAATTGAATAATTTAAAGAATAAGTTCCCTACAGACTGTTTGTTAGGACTGTTGGAGCCAAAATTTCTATTTTATTCCAGAGGAAGGGACTAGAACCAATCATATTAACACTTAAGAGAGTCATTTTCAACACTCAACATCAGAGGTCAGTGGGGTGCGGAGACGACAAGAGCTTCCTGCTCCTGGCTATCATCAGGAGGAGACTGAATTTCCACCTGGTATGGAGCTGCTGCCACAGACTGAATTCTTGGACTGGAGACAGTGAGAATTAATTGTTAGTCTACTTCTGAATTTACGAGTCAGGTAAAGCTAACACACCACACACACACACACACACACACACACACACAGATGCTATATTTTTTTTCAGTTTAAATCTTGCACATGTTACTGAATCCTGCTCTTCTGAGACATAGGACATATAGCGATGCATGAACATATTAATGATGTGCCAACTACCTTTGGTTTCAGACTTTACAGAGCACAAAGCCATGAAGTGGTTCCTATTTGTGGAAAGTAGAAAGCCCTTAATTTTTCAGCTGATCTTTGATTTATATGTCTGTGTGTAGTGATGCTTTCCTTGGCCTTTTTCAGAAGAAATGTGGTGTAACAACTGGAAATGTGTGGTAACTGACTATGGGCTTATGGGGGAAATGTTATAAGTGTTACCCAAAGACACAGTTACTAATGGAAACCCCAAGCTAGTCCTTCAACATGAAAGAAAATTATAAGTGTGATAAAACATGATCATTCCCTTCACTAATGCTGGAATTCTTATATAGCTCACAATTCTTTTAATGGTGTAATATATGAGGGAAAGGGCAATATATTTGTAATGGAGTTATGATGCCTATTTGAGCAGAGTATGTGGTGTATGAGTGTGTGCGTGGGAGTGTAAAGTAATGGGGATGGGAGCAAAAGGCATGATGTCCCTGGGTCTAGGGTGGGGAATCTGTGATGGCTTAGCATGTCACATGTCAGCTGTGGAGTCTGAGTAGGGCAGTGTGTATGTTTGTATGTGTGCACATGCATCGGCACATGCACATATGAATATATATATATAGCCAAATAAAAGAGTGATAAATAGGAAGTAGAGAGAAGTTCAAATACTTCCCCAAATTATATATTCTGTTGTCCTAAGAATGTTTCAATATATATACAAATTTGTTTCATTTATACTAATAGTTTATCTTAGTTCATTGGAAAGAAAGTTTTGTGTTATTATCTGTTTCTATTTTATAAGACTTTCTGGTTTATGGCTTGTACTGAGTAACTACTTTGAAGATAATGGTATACAATGTAATAATTATTGTTATTCTCTTATTTGGTTATGAAATTTGTTTTATTTCTTCATAAAATAATGTAAACTGAAGATAAAATGTGTAGATTTACAAAGCTAAGGCATAAACTTAAAAAATGGTTGGTGTCTAGGTGTGGTGGCGCAACCCTGTAATCCCAGCACTCAGGAGGCTGAGGCAGGAGTGTCACCACAATTTCAAAGCCAGCCTGGGCTCATAGTGAGACCTATCTCAAAAACAAAAACAAAAACAAAAAAATAGTTGGCGAAAACCAAGTATGTGGTATGAATAGGGGCCGAATGTGTGTATGTGGCCAGCATTTATTACAATGGTGGATGTAAGTGTGGCATAGGAATCTAAGTGTATAATATAGATGAGAAATAAGTGTGTGAATGCACAGAGTGTGAGCACATTTGTTTTTATATGTACAAATATGTGAAAGAAAAACTTTAGTGACTGCTAAATGTAAGGTATAGATAAAGTGGTGGAGACAAAGTCTGTAAATGTGTGTCACACAGTACTTTAGGGGGGTAAACTTCGGAGGTAACATGTAGAGGAGTGTGTATAGAGTCAAAAAATTATAAGTGGTGTGTGTGTGTGTGTGTGTGTGTATGTGTGTGTGTAAGGGAGGCAACAGGAGGGAGAGAAAAAGGAAGGGAAGGAGACTGCTTTGGGACATTCGTGCCTATTCACAGGTAGCATACATTTTTGAAAGGTTATTTGTGTATGAACAGGTTATATGTATATATTTGTAGGTGTGAGAGAAAATGTGTGTGTGCACTAACTTACAAGTATGTTAAGGCCAGGCATGGTGGCACATGCTTGTAATCCCAGCAGTAGGGAGGCTGTGGCAGGAGGAACGCTGTGAGTTTAAGGCCAGTGTGGGCTACAAAGTGAGTTCACGGCTGGCCTGGGCTACATAGTGAGACCCTGTCTCAAAGAAAACAAAACAAGTATGTTCAGACAGAGTGTAAGTGTGGCAGAAGGAACTCTATTTTATTGGTAGGTGGTTATGACAAGTGTGTTTGTTTGGTAAATGTGAGTGTGGTGTGAGCCCCATGGTGACAGTGAGACCCTGCAAGAAGGAAAGGCAAGTCACCATTTTGCATTTTTTTTCTGCCTGACCTGCTTATCCTGTTTCCATTGTCACTGGGGACCAGGAAGGTACTGATTGTTAGTGAAAGAGAATTTTAGCCCCCTCCCTTTGGATTAGTCATGCCTAAAAGACAAATGTGCAATGATATTGTAACACTGTGCTTCCTCAGTTCTGCCCTGGGCAGCAGAGCTCAGGGGAAAAGGAACCCCCAAGGTGCTCCCACCACTAGAGCATCGCGCCATTGCTGACTCTGAGCCACATGACACACAAACCTCACTACTTATGTACAGTATTAGTATTTCATTCACCTCTGTCCTGGAAATGTGTGACCCATTGAGTGCTGGACCTTGAAAGGTCCTCAGAGATGCTCTAGTGAGTGGTTCTCATTCAGGATAATGGGGAAATGATGGTAAATATTGTAGAACCTGAGACCAAGAGTGGGGATTTGAGAGTGGGTCAGTTTCCAAGAAATTTTTGAAAATGCTCCTTAAATCACTTGGATGTCACTCTCTGTTCTGTAATTGAGAAACAGTGATCTGGTCCATCTCCCTTGTAGTAGCACAGAGCCTAAGACTCAAAAAGGGCAAGTATCTTCATAAGGGTAAAAGGGCGTCATGATCACCATGGATTTTGCCAAATTGAGGTTCTCAGAGCCATCCATGTAATTAAGACCTCTTGTCTGTCACTTTTTGTTAGCTTCGTTTGTCCAACCCAGAAGATAGCACCTGAATTATGTAGGCATTCTTTATGAGGTTAATTAGACAAATACAACTCTCTACTACAATATAATATGGGACATAGAAGAAATCATAAATATGCTACTTGAATTTCCAAAAAACTGAGTTTAAAAAAAAAAAACTGAAAGATAAGCTATCATGACCTTTTGCAAGACACCTTGAAATACATATTCCAGGGGCTGGGATTTAGCTCAGCAGTTAAAGTGCTTGCCTTACAAGCACAAGGCCCTGAGTTTGATCTGCAGCACCAAAAAAAAAAGAAAGAAAGAAAGAAAAGAAAAGAAAAAGAAATACATATTCCAATGGATAAAAACATCAGATGGTATAGAGAAAACATTTTATATGTCAAGTGTCTCTTAGGAAGAGACTCTGGTCTTCCCAAATTACAAAGCTGAATGTCTATCAAGAAATAGAATATGAAAGAGGATTGCTCACCACCCTGCTCACGTGGCGTTCCCTTCCCAAGCAAACAGGCTCATGCTGCCTGTGTGGTATGACCATCTACCAATTCAAAGCTGACTCTATATTTTGCTTCCTCTTGGCACAGGGGAGCAGAGGTGCAGAATAACCAACTGACATGAAACCACTTGTTCAAAAACACAGAGGAACTTTTTTTTGATTCACTATGTAAAAATCTTTCCATTTAATTACTTTTCTCTTTCCTTCATCAGTTTTTTTTTTGGGGGGGATTGGGGGTTTTAATCTCTTTTTGTCTTTTTTGTTTGTTTGTTTGTTTGAGACAAGGTCTCCCTACATAGCACAGACTGGCCTCGAATTCACAGCAATCCTCCTATTTTATCCTCTCAAGTGTGTGTCACCATGCCTGGCTTTTCTCTGCCTTATCTTTCATTTCCTATATTTTGATATCTGTTTTTCTTTTTTCTTCTTTGCTTGTTCTTCTTTTCCTGTGACTATTTTCTGGTACTATTAATTTTCTTCTGCTCTTCAATTGGATCCTCTGTCTTCCTTTCTCTGCTCATTCTCATATCCTACTGATTAATTTTTCAGAGCTTACCCTCTTCATTCTCTGGTTCTCTACTCCCTGCCCCACTGGTAGTATAAGTATTAAGCTTTATGAATCTTTAGATAGTCAACTGTATGCTATTACTGTTGAATATTGTCTCTGATTATATCATTGTTGTGGATTTTATTACTATAGCCAAGGTAACATAGTTGTAGCTATTAATGGGTTTTCTCAGTATGCCAATATCTGGATTGCCTTGGGGTCATTGACAATACTGTGGCACATACCTGGTGAACTGGTTTCTGGACTAAATATACTGCAACCTTCCCTCCCAAGTAAACGGTGGTGATTGAATACTGGGACAGAGGCAAAGGCCAACAGTTAGCCATGCCCAGAGGGCACCACTGAAAAGTAGACATTAACTAAAGAGATCTCCATACCAGCAACAAAGCTTGTCACTATAATCAACCCACAGGCTCCAAAACAAAAAGAAAACAAGCAAATAAAAACCTAAGAAGAAAAGGCAGCAAAAGACCTCCAAAAACTCCCACCTCTCCCCAAGCTGATGCATGAGACATTGCAGAGGAGGAAACCAAAAGCTACACAACCAAATTATTTGAAAAGATAGTAGTGGAGATACAAACCAGATTAATAAGGTACTTGGAAAGTTCACAGAAGATATAAGTAAACAGATAATAGACCAAATAAACAAAATGATCAGTGAGTCTTCAGAAGACACTAGTAAAAAGCTAGTAGAGCTAGACAAAATGACAAAAAAAATCCCATAAATAATTAGCATGGAAAAGAATTAGAGTGCATAAAAAGGTTCCAAACAGAAATTCAGGAAATTAAAAATTCTATTGAATGTATTATGGACAGCAGAAATGACCAGTATGAGGATGGAATGTCAGAACCAGATGACAGGGCTGTTATCAGTGATCAGTTGATGAGAAAGCCTTAAAAACAACAAGAAAACATGAGAAATGGATCCAATAACTTCTAGATGTTGCAGAGAAGACTAATTTGAATTAGTGAAAAATCAGAAGACAGTACAAATGGCACAAAAACTCTTTACCAAAATAATAGTAGAAAACTTTCCAAATCAGGGGCAAGAATTTAACATACAGATGACTGAGGCATATAGAACCTTAAATAGCCTGGATCAGAAAAGAACCTCTCCAAGACATATCATAAGCAAAACCCCAGAAATCCAATATAAGGACAATAATGCTAAAAGTGACTAGAGAAAAGCAACAAATCACTTACAAGGGTAAACCCATTAGAAATATAGCAGATATCTCAACACAAACCTTAAAGTCCAGAAGAGCTTGGAGAAGAGTTTCAAGCCCTAAGAGAAAACAGTTTCCAACCCAAGCTGATATCCTGCAGAACTATCTTTCAAAATTGATGGAGAAATAAGATATTTCCACCAAAAAAAAAAAATCACCTAAAGAAATTCATGATCACCAAACCAGGACTCCAAAACATTCTTGAGGATATCCTAGAAAGAGACAGTGAAGCCAACAGTGACAAAACCTCTAAAAGAATAAATACAGCAGGTAGGGTAAGCATAAGGTAGAAGAGAAAAATAGGGAATCGGCAACAGAAAATAATGCAATGACAGCAATAAGTAAGTATTTTTCAGTAATAACTCTCCACATGAATGGGCTCGATTCCCTAATCAAAAGACATAGATTAGCAGAATGGATTGAGAAACAAAATCCAACGATATGCTGTATGAGATAAACATACTTAACCCAAAAAGAAACCCATAGACTGAAAATCAAAGGATGAAAAGGAATAGTCCATGCAACAGAAACCCCCAACCCCCCCCAAAACAGGTATACCTATCCTGTATTCAGAAAAAATGGACTTCGAGTCAAAACTGATCAAAAGAGGAAAGAAGGTCACTACAGATTGGTTAAGGGAATGATCCAACAGGAATAATTTCTAACATGGGGTGGGGATTTAGCTCAATGGTAGAGTGCTTGCCTAGCAAGCTCAAGGCCCCAAGTCCAATCACCAGCACCCAAAAGAAAAAAAAAAAAAACACAAAACCAAATCAATTATTAACATATATGCACCAAATAAAAGGACACCCAATGTCATAAAACAAATACTATTGGACATATAAGATCAGATAAACATCAACACAATTGTAGTGGGGAGCTCAATACAACACTGGCACAAATAGATTGACTAGACAAAAAATTGACAAAGAAATATCAGAGTTGAACAAAACCTTCAAACAAAAACACTTAATAGATATCTAAATTAGAGTATTCCACCCAACCTCAACAGAATACACATTCTTCTCAGCAGCACGTGGGACTGTCCCCAAAATAAACCATATACTGGCCAATAAAGCAAGCTTATATAAATGCAAAAGAATTGAAATTATCCCATGCATATCAGCAGATCATAGTACAATGAAACTAGAAATCAGTGGCAAAAGCTAAAACAGATATTGTGCAAATGCTATGGAAATTAAACAAGAGACTCTTAAATAATGGGTTACAGAAGTAATCAAGGAAGACAGTTTCTAGAACTAAATGATAATGCCAGCACACCATACCAGCACTTATGGGACACAATGAAAGCAGTCCTAAGACAGAAGTTTATAGTTGTGAAAACCCACATCACAAAAACAGAGGAAGTCCAAATAAATAACCAAAAAATGTCCCTCAAGTTTCTAGAAAAACAAAAATCTAACCCAATGCTAGTATAAGGAAGGAAATTATAAAGATTAGAGCAGAAATCAATGAAATTGAGCCCCCTCCCCCAAAAGAATAAATGAATCAAAGAGTTGGTTTGTGGAAAGAAGAAATAAAATAGGCAAATCCTCAACCAATATAACCAAAAAAGGAAAGAAAAGATTCAAATCAATGCAATTACAAATAACAAAGGTAAATTACAATAGATGTTGCCAAAGTAAAAAAGATTATTAACAATGACTTCACAAACCTGTATGGCAATAAATTGGAAATTTCAGAAGAAATGGATAGATTCCTAGATACATATGATTACCAAAGCTAAACCAAGAAGATTTAAAAACCTGAAATAGTATAATAACTGTTAGGCAAACCTGAAATAGTACAATAACTGTTAGGCAATGAAATTGAAGCAATAATAATAAAAAGAGGGGCTGGGGATTTAGCTCAGTGGTTAGAGTGTTTGCCTAGCAAGCACAAGGCACTGAGTTTCATCCCTAGCACCAAAATAATAATAATAATAATAATAATAATAACAATAATAAAAAGAAAATCTACTAAGAAAAGCACAGATCTAGATAGATTCAGTGCTGAATTCTACAAAAACTTCTGGGAAGGTCCAACACCAATAATCTTCAAGCTCTTTAATGAAATTGAAAAGGAATAAGTACTCTCAAAGTCTTTCCTGTAAATTAGCATTACCCTGATTCTAAAACCAGACAAGAATCTACCCAAAGAAAGAGAACAATAAACCAATTGAGTTAAAAAATGTAGATGCAAAAATCCTCAAAACAATACTCAAACATAATGCAACAAATCATCAAAAAGTTCATATATCATGGCCAAGTAAGCTTCATCCCAGGGATGCAAGGATGGTTCAACACACACAAATCAATAAATGTAATAGATGACATAAACAGAAGCAAGGATAAAAATTACAGATCATCTCAATTGACACAGAAAAAGCCTTCAATAAAATTCAACATCCTTCCATGATAAAAACACTGAATAAAATAGATACAGGAGGACATTATTTCAATCTGATAAAAGCCATTTATGAGACACCTACAGCCAACATCATATTAATTGGTAAAAAACTGAAAGCTGTCCCTAAAATCAGTAACAAGACAGGGATATCCAACAGAGTGAAAAGAAAACCTACAGAAAGGAAAAAAAAATTGCCAGCTATTTCTTAGACAGGGTACTAATATCTAGAACATATAAAGAACTCAAAAAATTACACCCTCCAAAATAAGACCCAAGAAAAAATGAGGATAGAAATGAATAGACACTTCACAGAAGTCATACAAATGGCCAGTAAGTACATACAGAAATGTCCAGTATCAGTGGCTATTAAAGAAATGCAAATTAAAACACACTGAAATTCCATCTTATTCCAGAGAGAATGGCCATCATTAAGAAATTAAAAACAAGATGGTGAGGCTACTGGGGGAGCACTACTCTGCCATAAAGAAAGAGAAACTTGAGTTATTTGTAGGAAAATGGATGCACCTTGAAACCATAATGTTAAATGAAATAGACCAGATACAGAAGCTTAAATATCACCTTGTTTCTCTTATATGAGAAACCCAAATTATAAATAAAAAGCAAAATAAAACATAATAGGAAGTAGGGCGATAGATCTTCCTCAAATGAGAAGGGAATCAAGAGATGGAGGAAGGGGAAGGAAAGCGGATGAAAAGGGAATTGTACTAAGTACGTGTACCAACTCCACAGAAGGAATGTAAACATTATGTAGTACAAACATGTACTAATAAAAATGAATAAATTTAAAAATACAGATAGCAATCAGACAGTGAAATAAGAAAAAGCAAACAGGATTTCTCTCACCCTTTTTGCCTCCCCAATTCACTTCCCCTCCTTATGCTGGCCTTTAGATCTAGCAAGAGGACTCAGATAAGAATTTTCTGAACTTTTTAATTTATGTGTCATTTCCTTTCTGATTTCTTTGATCCCAAGGTTATTTTTTCTTACAGCTCAAACAGTAAAACAATGGAAAAGAACTCCAGATTGAGAAACAAATAGATCTTTCTTTAATTGTTGGCTGCATCACTTGTTGCGTGACCCCAGGTGAATTGCTTAACTTCTGAGTCTAGTTTCTCCGTCTATCAAACAGTACAATACTGTATAAAGTTATAAAAATTAAATGGTGGAGTTAAGGACTTAGCTCAGTGGTAGAGCACTTGCCTAGCAAGCACAAGGCCCTGAGTTTGATCCCCAGCACCAGCCCCCGAAAAAACTAAATGGCATCCATACACTAAATACATGATCCAGACTAGGCAATATGAAATATGGTTGCCATTTCCTTGTTCAACTGATTTTTTTTTTACCTTTACCTGCTATGCTAAGTATCATTTGTCTGCTAGTCACTAAAAGCAGAAAAAAAAAAAAAAAAAAAACCTAAACTTTCACTTCTGGGAGAGGCCACAAGGGCCAAAACTAGTGGCATGCTTTCCTTAGGTGTGGAATTTAAGAAGGAATCCAAAAATTTAGTAACCAAGGTATATAATATTTAAGGTAATATTTAAAAATTAAAATTAATGATGTGGGTAGTAAACATCTCTAAAATTAGTGGCAGTGATGGCACAACTCTATGAGTGAGCTAAAAATCACTTAATTATATACTTTAAAGCTGTTATTACAAAATAAATATGAAAAAACGTGATTAACAAAATATCAAAAATTTAATAAAAATAAGGATCAGGTCAGAATCCACCCATACCCAAAGACACCAGACCTCAGATCTCAGGACCACATATACTACAGGAAGGGTGAAAGAGAAGAACAGGGGGCCCTACAAAACAAGGAGGAACAGCATACTTCCTGCATCCTTTCTGTAGCTTTCATTTTTCTTTTCCAAACTACAGACACCAATTTCCCCTGAGTGCCACTCTTAACATCCTCTTTGACTCTCTTCTTTCCCTTTCCAGTTCACAGTGAGGATGAGTGAGGGGAGAGAAGCAATTTGGTAGCTAAGCTTGATCAAGGTGAGAAAAATAAGACCACCCTGTTTGCTTCAGGCCCAACTGTCACCCAGCAAAAGCTTGTAATAAGGTGGAGAGAATATCAAATTAACATCTGGCGCCTAGATTCCTAAGGTAGGGAACTTGGGGAAAGAAAATATTCTGAACTATTTGAGGTAGAAGATGGCACCTAAGGATGTACACTCCTATATCATCTGGTATCCAGGATTGGGGGACCAGACTGGGTTCTGTATCGGAAGAACAGCCAGAGAATCCTGAGTTAGCAGGGGTGGGGGGACACTTTAAAACAGGAATACAGTATCTATATATAACATGGCCTTTAAGTGTTGTTTAATATATTCTAGTGATATAATCTCTCTCCCTTTAAGTAAAGTCTATGTGTGAGAGGGAGTTGGTGTGGAAACCAAAGAAGAGACAGAATTGCAGGTAGAGATCACTCGGCTCAGAATGGAAAATAGAACAGAGGATGCAGACTAGACTATGAGAAGTGAGCCCCTTGGATGGTGCAGAAAGTGTACAGAAACCTCCAGACTCTTGCTGGCCATGCACTGAGGAAAGCTGAGTCATTTTTTCTTTTTTGGGGGGGGACGTTGCTGGGGTTTGAACTCAGGGCCTTGCACTTGTTCACAAGCAGTGTACCACTGAGCTAAATCCCAACTCTTAGCTCAGTTTGTACAGCTCTCAAGCATCAGGGAGATCACATCGGAGATCCAGGTTAAAATTAGCTATCAATGCTGCTTTGAAGGTCCTCATGGGCACCCCAGAAAAATGAGAGAAAATTCTGCCGGTGTATCCTATTTATATTCAAAAGAGCAGTTGGGAGAGAAAGAATAGATTGGATGGGTGCCAACTGTTGCTTCAACAGATTCAATCTAAATACTTGGAGGCCTAATTCTCTGAGTTCCCTGTTTATTATTTGGCACATTTCAAATGTATCACACACAAAAAATTAGAATCTACATCAAGTTCAAGATCTCAGCCAAATTTCTTATTTTGATAACAGATGTCCTGATTTAAGAGCAGATATTGCAATGCTGCCTTACATAAGCAATTTTCTTCTTTCCATCAAACCTCATGTTAAAGGAAGTTTCCCGTGAGAAACGGTGCTCTGTATGAATCAGGACAGATTCTATACTTTACAAAACGCCAGGTAGCTGTTTCCTGGATTGCTTGTCCTTGTTTGTGATCAATAAATCATTTTTCTTCCTAGAACTTTCTGACTGTACCCTAAATTATTTTACTTTGAGCAAGTCTCAAAAAGATACCAGCCCAAATCCAGAACCACAAATTGTGTCTCTGGGCACAGGTATTTTTTTAAGCTCCCAAATTATTCTAATGTTCTGCCTCAGTTGAGAATTGCAGGGACTGAGTTGTGAAAGGCATGTGTACTTTGAAAAAAATTCTATCCCTTCCTATCAGCTATTCATTTACTAACATAGGATTTAAAAACTGTCTAATATTATGGATTGGATAATTTTTTTTTTTTCGCACTGGGGATCGAACTCAGGGCCTTGCGCTTGCTAGGCAATTGCTCTACCACTGAGCTAAATCCCCAACCCCCTGTATTTAAATTTTTAAAGTAGGAAAAAATAATCTATGGTGACAGAAGTCAGCAAATCTGTTACCTTGTGGATGTCATATGATTCAAACGGGGGCATGCGGGAGACTTCTGGAGTGCTGAAAATGTTCTATATTTGCTGTGGTATACATATTTAAAGGCATATCAAGCCACAAACTTAAGACTTGGGCATTTTCCTACATGTAAGTTATACCTCAATAAAATAAAAAAGGGGTGATATAAGATTTGCATTTTTGAGTGACATTCCAGTTATAGAACACACAAGAGACAAGGAGCAATATCAGCAGTGAGGTCAGTAAGAGCCGGCAGTGGCCTGAAACAGAAAGGTAAGGCAAAGGGGACCTGGTACTTCCTGTGTGTTGTAGATGAGGGGGAGGGAAGTGTTAAGAGTGATTCAGAAGATTCTGGCTTAGGCAACAGGAAGCGTGGCATGACATTCACTGAAATAGGGAGCACAGGAAGTGGAGCAAGTTTAGAGTCACATTTAATAAAGGAGAAAATGTTCGGGAAGAAATAAAACTGGGTGTAGTCAAGGCAGCCTACTTACTCTCTCCAGCTGGGTGGATGAGATGTCCCTAATCTTAATTTGAGTCACCTGAATTTTACTGGCATCGGAAGAACTGGCTGGAGCCAGCCAGAGAGGTTCAGGGAAGTATCAGGGAGTCACAGTCATCTTGTGAATGGGAATCTGTGGTTTGAAACCAAGGTCTGTAGGGGAAGAAATGGATTTAAAGTGATGGGCTTTAAGTTTCCTAATGTCAGGAAATGAAAAGGTAAAGGCATAGTGCACCAAAGGAAACAAACACACTGGCCATCGTCAGCCCTGTGATGAGAAACACAGCTCTGAGGCCTTGGAGAAAGGCTTTCTGTAGTGGTGTACTGCTAGCAGTAGTGAGATAGAACAAGGGCTCCAGAGCAAGACTGAAGTTCAAATCCTGTCTGCGCCACCATTATGACTAAGTCAATCAAACGTGTGGTCTCAGGGTTTTTATGTGTGAAATGTCAAAAAGAACACTCACCTTTCCAGATGTGATATTTAAGTACATGCACATGTGTGGGAAATTAACTCCATTATAGTTATTCAATATATATCAGTTTCTCTTTCCTCTTGTAATGGTTGGACAAGATATGTGTCCCCCCATTCCTCACAGTTCTGAGGGGTTAAGTGGGCTCTCAGACTACCGCACCAAGCACTATTTTATTTTCTAGAAAGTGCTTTTCAAAATCTTATTCTATAACTTTCCTGCCTGTGTCTAGTAGTCATCTTCTCCCTCTAGTGCATGATATGAAAAAAGAAATTTCTGGTTATTACAACTGTCTTTATTCTTGTCCATTCTATCTCTGATCGCTCATCTTTCTCTCACTAAAAAGTTATCATTTTACAAGAATCAGAGATTGAATAAATGCCCTTATTGCTATAGTTTAAAATCATCAATTTAAAATGTATTTCTTAGGATTAGTTTGGCATCATTTAATCAAAAGCCCTAAAACAACAGTGGTTCAAAGCCACAGAAATGTATTTTTCTCTCACATTAAAGAAATCAGGAAGTAGGCCTTCCTGGTTCAGCTTGGCAGGGCTTTATTTACATGATAGTTTCAAGCTATTACATGCCTGTCCACCATCCCAGCTCCTGGTTTTCGTTCTCCACATACCTTCTGGTTCAAATGGCAGAATAGCTTCTGGCATCTTGTCTTAACGTTAGGACAGTAGGAGGAGAAAAGGCGTAAGAACAATAAAGGGCACTTCCTGATGAGGTCATTTACTTTACAATCACCTTTATGAAAGTTGCACAAAACATTTCAGCTTACATTTCACTGACTGCAAAGGAACCTGAAAAACATAATTCCACGTAGTAAGACAAAAACGATTCTGTTATGAAGGACAGAGGGAAGAATCTTTTTTGAAGTAGGTAATTAGTAGTTCCTTCCAAAGGATTTCATTCATTCAACATATATTTATTATATAACTTTTATTGGGTACTATTCCTAACATCAAGGGAAAAAATGCGAACAAATCTATATCTTCATGGAGCTTACATTCTAGTGGACTAATAATAGATGAGATTTATTAAGTGATTACTTATGGTAGACACAGTTTTAAGAATTTTACTTGTGTTAATTAATTTGAGATTTGCAATAATCCTTTGGGATAGGCATTACCATTATCCATGTTCTGAAGAGACAGGAAACTGAGGCACGGAGAAATTAATAACTTGCCCATATTGACATAAATCATAACTGGTGGAACAAGGATTTGGATTGAGATAAACCAATCTAGAGTTCATGATTTTAACTTGTATGCTATATTGTTACTCCTCAGTCTCCCCATATATTTCATTTACTTTTTTTCTGGGCATAAATAATTGCATGTATGTTTTAAAAGCTTAAATAATTGAGCTTAGTTCCCCTGTTTTTTCTGGTGATGGGGGCAGTACAAAGAGAAAGACTCATCTTAGTTAGCTCAAGAGGAGCTAGAGTGAGTGACAGAACATTATGCACAGGACCTGGAAAATTATTGGGCTCAGATGCCAGAGCGAATAGGAAGTGTCCTTCTCCTTTATTTCCACAGCTGTGACTTGGAGTCAATAATGCTATCATTAGTTGCTCAATCAGAAACCTGGACATCATCTCTGACTCTGCTCACTCTGTCACTCCCACATACAATCAACTAGTGCTTTTGACTGACCCTCCTAAATATTTTTAGAATGTATCAGGTTATCTCCATCTCTATTATCACTCCTCCAAATTCATGCCATTATAATCTCTTACCTGTGTGATTCAGTAGCCACACGTATGATGGTCCTGCCTGCAAGCAAGCTCGTTAGGTTCATTCTTCACACTGTGGCCAAGTGATCTAACACCCAAAATTTATCTCATCACCTTGTACTTAAAGTCCTTCTATGACTCCTCCACGTTGTCCTCAGAATAAAGTCCAAACTCTTCATCTGATTTATAGTCTTCCATTCCCAATGCAGGCTGAAAGACTGCTGCAGGCTGGATTCCCCAGGAAGCAAACTCAGATGGAGATTAGCCTGTAAGATATTTCTCAGGAAGTTCTGTTGGATGTTGCACCTGTGAAGGGGAAGGGAAGGTGAAGGAAAAGGGGAAGGGGAGTAGATTGAACAGAGGAAGAAGTTAAACTGTGATATGTTACCAAGAAAGGCCTCAGCTACCTTTATGTCCCCATCTGAAACTAGGATAACCCATGAGAATTACCCAAGTTAGGGTGAAAAAGCTAGGTCTTTATATCCCCGCATTGATCACCCTTTGAATATGGGTTGGATATGGGTTGCCCTGGTAAGAGGTGTGATCATAGGTGAGGCCATTCGTCCATTCTACAGCCTCTTAAGATAACTCCAAGCCCTTTAAAGAACAGCAACCTAAACCCAGCACTTCCACATACCATACCCTGAGTACTCAGGACCTTTTAGCTAATTTTCCCAGTCAGGGTTAGGGTGAGGTTGACTGGGCTCGGGTCCATCCTCCCCGTCAACTGCCTTTTAGGTTCCAGCCTGAACTCTTGGCTTCCTTTCAAGGTTTGTATCTTCCAGGTTTTTGGATCTCCTTAGCCCTAATGGGGTTTTCCTTCCCTGGGCCCCCTCTTACCTCACAACCAGGAGGTACTATTTTAGGAAACTCCCCAGAGATGCTAAGGATCTAAGGTCTCGTCTTCTCTGCCAGTCAACCTCTTACTCCCTTGGGTGGAAATGGCTCTTACATTAACCCTCACTGATACAGAAGTTTCATAGTAAAATTCCATGCTCTGAGTCCTTGAGATTTGCCCTTATTTTTTAAAGCCAACTTGCTTTCTTTTCCCTCTTAAACCTCAATCTTATGAATTTGAAAGTCATGACTTTCAAGATTACTACTTCTGCTAGAGACTTACAAAAGTCTACTCAAAAATTCAAATCCAAATAATTCACTCCTGACTCCAACATGTGTGTGTGTTGTGTGTGTGTGTGTGTGTGTGTGTGTGTGTGCGTGTAAATCTCTTCCTGCTCTTGGATAATGGGGAGATTGGTGAGCAAAGGGAAAAGAAAAAAGCACATTGTTTAAATTCAAAATTTACCCTCTCTCTGAATCCCTGTCTTAAATTCTGCTTTCAGGGGCACTCACTGGAGGAAAGTGCATTCTTCATGAATCCCTGAGCTTTACTCAATGGTGTTGCCTTTCTGTGTGCTCAGAACAGGTTCATCACGATCTTCCATATGGTGGACTCTGCTCCCTATATGTCTCATTAGATAGCTGAGACTCTGCACATAGAATTCTTTCTTGGAAATCATACTTGATATTAGTACTAGACCCTCCAGGTAAGAGACACTTCTCCAAAATGCAGAAAACACTTTGGAAATTGGGTAATTTACTACGGTTCAGAGATCATCCCAATACATTTTAATGACATATGACTTAATGGTTCAAGGATCATGCAAGGACTGTGCAATAATGAAAACAATTTACAACCAGCCCACAACCCCAGATCTGTCTGGAAGCTTCTTCTTGTCAGGCTAACTCTTTGCTTTGCTTATGTGCTGCCTCCATAGCTGGAAAGTTAGTTCACAGTTCTATCACCAAAATCAGTCCTTGTAACTGAGCCGCATCTCAAAATTAAGGCCAGGCCAGCGCTACAGTCTCAGAAAGACAGGTGACTTCCCCTCTACTTCATTCTAAAAATAACATGTAATTCCTCTATGTCTTTCTGGCCAACCCCAACTCCAGTGCTAGGGATCAAACCCAAGGCCTTGCACATGCTAGGCAAGCACTCTACCACCGAGCTACAACCCTCATGCCATGTTTTCTGTTTTCTACTAAAAAGAAAACAAAACACCTTTTTCTTAAGATAATTGTTAGTGAATTAGCTGCAGGGAAACTAACTCATAGGGATGTGATCTAGTTCTTTGGAACCAATAAGAATACACATCCACGCGCATGCGCGCGCGCACACACACACACGCTATGCCTGTAATTGCTACATTTCTGAAATTTTTTTTTTTTTTTAGGGTCAGATTAGGGAAACTAGTGTTCAGTTTAGGAAGTTTGGGAGTCTAATCATTTCAACACCTGGGTCATCTCTGAGTCTAGGTGAAACTTAGCTTGTTTCCTATTCAGTCCTTTTTTAATTGAGTATTCAAAAATCTTAAGAGTCCAGACTCACCAAGAATCACCTTGTTAGAAATATATAGAAAAAAAGATAGAAAGTTGGGGAACCTTTGGTTAAAAGTGATAGAAATCCGACTTATGCTAACTCAAGCAGAGAAAAAGAATTTATAAATTTGCATAACAAAATCATGGGAAAGTGGGTTGCAGATTTAGCTCAGTGAGAGAGCACTTGCCTAGCAAGCACAAAGCCTTGAGTTAAGATCCCCAGCACCTCCCACCCTCAAAATCATGGGAAAGAGGAATGTCATTTGTCTTAAGGGTCAGTGGCACACAGCAGTTAAATGCCATTGATATATTCACCCTTCTCGTTGCTATTTGCTACTTCTTTACTCTTCTGACTATTCTTTCAAGCTTCCTCAGTGAGGGTAAATATTGTGGTCTTATAGCCTTTTATAACTCGACTAAAAATTTTTATATTTACCATAGTTTTTCTCATTTCTGATAGTCATTTCTTTGTGTAGCTCCTAATTTTCCATCTGAAATTTATCATACCCTTGCCTCATAAGCTTCCTTTCTTGATGTGTAGAACTTCTGGCAATACCTTTCAGCTTTTGTTTATCTGAGAAAAAAGTTTTTAGTTTGCCTTTATGTTTTAAAAATATTTTGGCTAGGGGTTGGGGATTTAGCTCAGTGGTTAGAGTATTTGCCTCACAAGTACAAGGCCCTAAGTTCGATCCCCAGCACCCAAAAAAAAAAAAATTTTTTTTTTTGGCTAGATGTAGAAGTCTAGACGAACAGGTTTGTGGATTTTTTTGTTTGTTTTGTTTTGGGACTTTTTTGTATGTTTATTCCTTAAATGTACTGCTTCATTGTCTTCTGATTTACATAGTTTCAATGAGAAATATGATGTGATTCTTTTTTAATTACTTATGATTTGTATCTTTGACACTAATATTTGTCTTTTTTTCATTTTTATTTTTTTACCAAGAACATGTATTGGTACATTGAATACATAATGATCACATTTATCATGGTTATTTTGTACCTGTACATGATGTATCTTGGTTCCCCCATCCCTCTCTTCTTTTCTCCCCTTCCTTATTTACAGCAGGTTTATTTACATTTTTCCGTTTTTCCCTTTCTCTTTTCTGTCCCTTTTCCCTTCCTTCTTTTCCCCCTTCTCTCTTTCTAGTTCTCCTCTCTTCTGAATATTATCTTTCTTTTACCTAATATCTATTATACCTCTTGGTCTTTATGTACATTTATGGTTTCTCAATATCAGAGAAACAATTTGATGTGTACTCATGAGTGACACTAACATTTTTCTTACAGCTACGGTCAAGGTTTCTTCTTTAGAATTATCTTTCATTAATTTTAGAAGACTCTTGGCATTATTTCTTCAAATAGTTCTCTCTTCTTCTGATACTCCAATTACACATATAATAAACTTTCGGTATCACACCTCTTGGATACTCTTGTCTGTATTTTTCACTTTTCCTCCTCTCAGTGTTCCAGTTTGGACAGTTTCTATTAACTTCCAGTCTCATACTCCTCCAGCAGTTGGTGGCTGTTCCCTTATTCATGGTGCGGCGGAAGTGCGGTTTCTTGCGGCTCTGTGCGTCTGGACCACAGAGAGGGTCTCCCTGCGCAGGGCTGCGGTCCTCAGCATTCTCGCCCTTTCTTCCTATTTCTGCCTTGACTTCTCCTGTCAGTTAAACTCTGCCCCGTAGTGTGTCGTGATTGGTTTTGGGCATGAAAGAGTTTCTTTACCTCCTTGAGGGCATCGGATCTTTGCTTCATTTTCGTGCAGAATCCTAGGCCCACAGGAGCTTTCCTGTTTCCTTCTCCCAGCAGCAGTGGGTTTTTTGCTTTGGACTAGAAGTAAGATTTCCCTCTCTCCCTCCAGAAACACTACTCTTCTCCTGAAGGAAATGGTATTTTTCTTGGACCTCGTGGTTACTAGTGGCTGAGGGAGGTAGATAGATAAGAAAAAGCAATGCCGATCAAATGGTACAAAATTTCAGTTAGGGAGAATGAGCTTCAGTGATGCACAAAATGATGACTGTATTAAGTTGCACAGAGTGATGACTGTATCAAATCATTCTTGTTTTGAAATTGATAAGAAATGGATTTTAAATGTTTTTGCCCCCAAATAGTAAGGTGATATATTATTTTAATTAGCTTCACATAATCATCCCACAATGTAAACATCTATCAAAGCATCATTGTACCCCATAAATATAAACAATTATTATTTGTCATTTAAAAATAAAATTAAAGAAAAATGTCTATTGCTTCTTTGCAATGGCTTAGGGCTTTTGTTTCCTTTGAAAGAAAGATCTCAGAAATTGAGCAGGGTTTGGTGCCTGTGCCCTAACTGCTTCCAGGGTTTGGAAGCTGATCACCTTCTTTACACCTGAACCACCCAGCAGGGCCCTCCTGAACATCCTGCTTGCTTGCCATCTTTCTTTGAGCAACCAAAGGAGACCACAGAATTGTTTGTGAGTGAGTGAAAATTCCCCTTTTGTCTTTGGCTTCTAGCCACTCTACAATGATACCTAGATCATAGCTGCTCTTTAAGAATTGTTAACATTTTAACCAATTTGTTTGTACCCTTTTTTATGGTAGTAACTTCTTATTCTCATGATCTGCCAAAAGTGAAGAAGTTTGTGTGCCCACTATGCGGAGTAGCTTTTGGGTGTTCAATTTACTTGGTTGCCTAATGGCCTTATGTGATAGGCTCAAGAAAATATAATATTTTGTAGATTATCTGGTTTTATTGCATTGTTACAGTGAGAGTCATGTAATTTTGAGGCTTTCTACATTCTAAAACAGCTCATTCGCCCAAAAGGTTCTTTAATTAGAAAAAATATTCAGAAAAAATGATTGGCTTAGTCATAATTCATCACATTCCCTGTACCAATCACTTTCCACAGGGGATGAAATTATATTGGCCTCACCTGGAACAAGGACAAGAGAGTCAGGATGTCTTATCAGAAGAAGGGTAGAATGTCTAACTAAAACCACACTTTGTAGTACAACAAGTATAAATAATTTCTAAAACCATTTTAATGACAAAAATATTATATGCACATGGCAAAAAAGAAATTGAATAGTATGAGCATATACACTGAGAAGTGATTCTCCCTCCCAAGCCATAGTCTGGTCATCATCTTCAGAGGCAACCATAGCAATTTCCTGAATACCCCACCAGAATGTTTCTCTGCACATATAAACACACACAAACACAAACACACACCTCCACTCAAAATAGATGCCTTCTCAAGCAAACCTCTACTTAGCTGACTCATAAGATTAACTAACACTTTTCACTTTCTCTGGAAAACACAACGAATGCCTCTGGCACCCACATGTCCCTGCTTCCACCAGGTGAGTTTTATGCTTACCAGAGTCCAAAGTGTTTATTCAAAGCCTGTTTATACCAATGGTGGTTATTATTACATTCAAGTAGTTCAGTTAATTGTTAAACAAACCCATGAAAATGAATGCAAAAGAAACCATCCTGTAGACAAAATGCTTTAAAAGGACTTCGTAAGGATGAGTTTTTGTTTTTTGGTTTTTTAAAATCTATCATACTAGCTGTGAGAGAAGTGACTAAAATTATAGTGGAAGATCGTAAGGTTAAAAAAAAAAAGAAGCAATTTGTGCTGAGATTGCTTCCCAGATGTTGAAGTTTTCATTATACACAGAAAATCTTAATAATGTTTTAAAAGTTAAAATTTTAATTTAAATGGTGGTCATAGAAAATGCATTTTATATTGAGTTGATGCATGAAAGAAAATGTAAAACTGATGAATAAAGTCAAACCCAAATAAAAGGTTTTAAATTAAAATTAAATTGTTGATATACATTTTAAAATATATAATTCTTATGACTTTCTGGGTTTTTTTTTTTGGTTGTTGCTGTTTTGTTTTTTATTATTCATTTTTATTTACCAAGAACATGTATTGGTACATTGTATACACAGTGATCACATTCATTGTAGTTAATTTGTACCCGTACATGATATATCTTGGTTTCCTCCCCCTTCTTCCTCACCCTTCCCTTTCACTCCCCCTCCCTTCCCTATTTACAGTAGCTTGATTTACACTTTTCCCCCTTTCCCTTTCTTTTCTTTTTCCTTTTCTTCTTTTAACCCTCCACCCTTTCTAATTCTCCTCACTATTGAATATTATCTTTCTTTTAGTAAGTATCTATTATACTTTTTGTCCTTATTCACACTTACGGTTTCTCATATCAGAGAAATGATTCGATATGTACTATGTGTGTCTGATTTATTTCACTTAAGAGTATGTTCTCAAGATGCATCCATTTACCTATAAATATCTCAAGTTTATCCTTTTTAATGGCAGAGTAATACTCCATTGTGTAGACAAACCACATCTTCTTTAGCTGTTCATTAGTTGTTGGGCATTTGAGTTGTTTCCAAGATTTAGCTATTACAAACTGGATTTCTATAAACATGATTGTACATATGTCTCTGTGGTATGATATTTTTAATTCTTCTGGGAAGATACCAAGCAGAGGAATAGCTGGGTCAAAGGGAACCTCTAGTTGTAGTTTTTTGAGGAATCTCCACACTGATTTCCACAATGGTTGGACCAGCCTACATTTCCACCAACAGTGGAGGAGGGTTCCTTTTTCCCTACAGCCTTGCCAGCATTTGTTATTGGTTGATTTCTTGATGATAGCTGCTCTTTCTGGAGATGAAATCTTAGCATTGTTTTAATTTGCATCTCTTGAATGACCAGTGATGTTGAACAGTTTTTCATATATTTATTTGCCAATTGTATTTCTTCATTTGAGAGGTGTCTATCCATTTCAGATGTCCATTTTTGGATTGGGTCTTTAAATTTGGGGGGTCTGATTTTTTTGAGTTCTTTATATATTCTAGATGTTAGACCTTTGTCTGAGGAATGGTTGGCAAATTTTTTTCCCACTCTGTAGGTTTTTGCCTCACTCTGTTGGTGATTTCTTTTGCTGTGCAAAAGCTTTTTAGTAGGATGTGATCTCAAGCACTGATCCTTTGTGTCGTTTCCTGTGCAGTCTGAGTTTTGTTCATAAATTTTTTTCCTACCCCTATGTCTCCAAGAGTTCTTCCTGTTCTATCTTCCAGTAGATTTAGTGTTTCTGTTTTAATGTTTAGGTCTCTGATTCACTTCGATTTTAATTTAGTACATGGTGAGAGACATGTATCTAGTTTTAGTTTTTGGCATGTGGCAAGCCAATTTTTCCAGCACCATTTATTAAAGAGGCTATCTTTCTTCCAGTGAGGGTGTTTGGCTCCTTTGTCGAAGATGAGATATTTGAGTGTGTTTGGAGTTGTTTCTGCATCTTCTAACCTGTTCCACTGATTCTTGGGTCTGTCTTTTTGCCAGTACCATGCTGTTTTTATCACTGTAGCTTTATAGTATAATTTCAGGTCAGGGCTTGTGATGCCCCCTCTCTTGTCCCTGTTGCCCAGAATTGTTTTTGCTCTTCTTGGTCTCTTCTGGTTCTAGATGAATTTCATGATTGGTTTCTCTAATTCTGTGAAGTATACTATTGGTATTTTGATTGGAATTGTATTAAATCTGTATAGTAGTTTACGAAGTATGGCCATTTTCACTATGTTGGTTCTTCCTACCCAAGAACATGGGCTGTCTTTCCATTTTCTGACATCCCTTTCAATTTCCTTTTTTAGAGTACTGTAGTTTTCACTGTAAAGATCTTTTACTTGCTTTGTTGGATTGATTCCTAAGTATTTCATTTTTTTAACGCTATTGTGAAAGGTGGATCTGTCTTAATTTCTTTCTCAGTGAGTTTGTTATTTGTATATAGAATGCTATTGATTTTGGGGTGTTGATTTTGTATCCAGCTACGCAACTGAATTTGGTTATTAAATCTAGAAGTTTTTTGGAGTTTTTGGGGTCTTCTATGTAGAGTCTTTGCATCATGTCAGCCACAGATAATGCTATTTTAACTTCTTCCTTTCCTATCTTTATTCCTTTATTTCTTTCTCTTGCCTAATTGCTCTGACTAATGTTTCCAGAACTATATTGAATGAGAGTGGTGATAGTGGACAGCCTTGTCTTTTTCCTGAATTTAGAGTGAAATCTTTCAGTTTTTGAGCATTTAGTATGATGTTGGCCATTGGATTGTCATATATGGCTTTTATGAGATTGAGGTAAAGACTATCTTTTCTTTCTTTTTCTTTGGTGCTGGGGATCAAACTCAGAGCCTTGTGCTTGCAAGGCAAGCACTCTCACTGCTGAGCTAAATCCCCAGGCAAGGTATAGACCATCCAATCCTAATTTCTGTAGGTTTTTTTTTTTTTATCATGAATGGGTGTTGGATCTTGTCAAATGCTTTTTCTGCATCTATTGAAATGATCATGTGATTTTTGTCTTTGACTCTGTTGATATGGTGTATTATTTTTGTTGGTTTGCATATGTTGAACCATCCTTGCATTCCTGGGATGAATCCCACTTGGTTGTAATGTATAATCTTCTTGATAATTCATTGTATTCTGTTTGCCAGGATCTTATTGAGAAGTTTTGCATCTATGTTCATTAGGGAAATTAGCCTGTAGTTCTCTTTTTTGGTTGGATCCTTTTCTGATTTTGGTATCAGGGTAATGCTTGCTTCCAGGAATGATTTTGGGAGTACTACTTCCCTTTCAATTTCCTTCAAGAGTTTGAGGAGTAGTGGTATTAGATCATCTTTGAATGTCTTGTAGAATTCAGCTGTGAATCCATCAGGACCTAGGCTTTTCTTTGTTAGTAGGTTTTTAGGGGGTTTTTTGTTTGTTTTATTAACATTTTTGTTTAAACAACCAAATAATAGTCTTTATTTCATTGGATGAAAAGTCTCTATTCTGAGCATATGTGTGTTTGTGTGCATGAAAAAGAAAATGAAGAGTGCTGGTGTGTGTGAGTATATGTATGTCACCATTTGATACATTCACAAATTAACTTAGTGGTCTGTGGATAGAATGGTATTTCATTAAATTGACATCTTTTGTTATCCTACATATTTTATGTTTTGCATCTAAAAACTTTTGGGAATGAGGGGTCTATAGGAATTTCTAGATTACCAAAGGGCTCCATGGCATAAACATGTTAAGATTAGACAGAGAACTAATATCTAAGATATATAAAGAACTCAAAAAAATTAAACCTTATAAAATAAATAATCCAATAAAAATGGACAACTTAAATGAATAAACACTTGTCAGAAGAAGTATAAATGGCAAATAAATACATGAAAAAATGTTCAACATCTCTGGCCATTAGAGAAATGCAAATTAAAACAACACTGAGATTCCATCTTATTCCAGAAAGAATGGCTATCATTAAGAAACCAAACAATAAATGCTGGCAAGGATACAGGGGAAAAAGGAACTCTTCTACATTGTTGGGGGAATATTAACCAGTACAATCACTATAGAAATTAGTATGGAAATTTCTCAAAAAACTAAAACTAGGAATTCCATTTGACCCAGCTGTCTCTCTTCTAAGTATCTTCCCCAAAGAGTAAAACACATTATATTATGGTGATACATACATATTTATGTTTTTAGCAACTCCAATAGGTAAATTTTGGAAGTGATCTATAAGTCCATCAACAGCTGAATGGCTAAAGAAAATGTGATATTTATACACAAGGTAGGACTACTGTGCTATAAAGAAGGATAAATTTGAGTGAAGGGGATTGGTTAGTTTAACATCTGAAAATCAATGTAATAAACTGTTAATAAAATAAAAGGCAGAAACCACATAAACATCTCAGTGAAAAAGGCATGTGAAAAAATTTAACACCCTTTCAGGATAAAAGCACTGAGCATTCTGGGAATATAAGGGATCTGTCTCAACCTGATAAAAGACACCTATAAAAGATACATACTCAATAGCATAAATAATGGTAAAAGACTGAAAACTTTCTTCTTATACAAAAACAAGACAATAATGTCAACTTTTACCTCTTCTATTTATATTATACTGGAGGTTTTAGTTGGGGCAATTAGGCAAGGAAAAAAATAAAATGTACCTGGACTGGAAAGAAAAAAGTAAAGCTATATTTTAAGATGACATGATCTTATGCATAGAAAATCTTAATGTATCCACAAAAAAACCCAATTAGAACTGATAAGTTCAGCAAGGCCGTAGGGTACAAAGCCAAAAAACAAAATTCAGTTATAGTCCTATATCCTAGCAGTGAATGAGCCATAGATAAAATTATAAAAATAATTCCATTTACAATAACAGTAAGAAGAATAAAATATATTTAAGAATGATTTTAAGAAAAGAAGTTCAAGACTTGTACACTGAAAACTACAAAGTATTGCTGAATGAAATTACAGAAGACCCAAATAAATGGAAAGGAATCTCATGTTTGTGAATTGAAGACATAATATTTTAAGATGCAATACCACCCAAATTATCTACAGATCCAGTGCAAACTCCATTAAAAATTTAGCTTTATTTTTTGAAGAAATTGACAAGCTAACCCTAAAATTTATATTGAAACCCAAATTTACAGGAAAATCAAAACAACCATGAAAAAGAAGAACAAGTTTGGAGAACATGCACTTATGAGCTTCATACTTACTACAAATTGGCAATAGTCGAGATCATGCAATACTGCCATAAAGATAGATATGAAAAAATGGGATAGAACTGTGAGTCCAAAAATAAATCTATACATCTATAGTTAATTGATTCTGGACAAGGGTACCAAAACCATTTAATAGTAAAGAATTGTTTCTCAAATGGTGTTAAAGTGAAGTGGATATACATATGCAAAAGAATGAAGTTAGACCCATATCTCACACTCTGTATAGAAACTAACTCAAATTGGATCAAAGTCCTGAGTACAGGAAGTAAAAATATAAAATTCTTAGGAGAAAACATGGTGATTTCTTTGCTGTGACACTAAAGCATAAGTGATAAAAGAGAGCACAGATAAATTGGAGTGTCTTGCAATGATACATAACACTTGGCACTTACTAGAAAACCTCTGGTGAGGATGTGGAGAAGAGGGAACCCACATATATTCCTGGTGGAATTGTAAAATGGTAGAGCCACTTTAGAAGAGCCACTTAAGTTCCTCAGATTTTTATATTATCACCACACAACCCAGCTCTCCCAGGTGTATACCTTAGAGAAATAAAGACACACGTCTACACAAAAACTTGAATATTCATGTACAGGTTTTTGTGTGGACATATATTTTTCCATTGTTTTGGAAAAAGTCAAGTGCTATGAGTATTGTGGTTCTCTCTTTAATTCTATTTCCCCTTTCTCTACTATTTATGTACCACCATGCAGTTTAGGAAGAATTATTCCCATTGCCAGTTTCAGTGGATCCTGATTTGACAATTCTAGCCTTACCTGTCATAGCCTAAGCCAATTAGTAAATGGTATTCAAGGGCATTCCATCGGAAAAAAAGAAAGCTTAAGATTTTTGTTAAGTAGTTGTGAATAACTAACATATTCTTTCTGGATGTGAAATGAAAACCGTTAAGTACATGTAATTGTTGGCAGCCATCTTACAACCACGAGAGAAGTCAGGTTAAAGACCAAACTAATATACAGAGGAATGAGGCGAGACTACCCAAGAAAATGGAGCTGGAGCCCTGATTGAGTCATGCCTGACTCTTTAAATAGAGTGTGACTGTGAGACTAATTTGCCTGGGATAGTCTCAGTTTACAATAGCTCTGCTAGCTCGATTGTTAATAGTAGCCCCTTTCTTTCTCAAAAGCATCCAGTTTAAATAAATTATATGATCACACTCATTATTTATATGATCACACTCATTATAACTGGATTTTCAGCTACATGGCAATGAACTTATCAGTTAGCCAAGGTCAACTGTTTCTCAAATTGTGTCTATTTAGGCCTTTTCCGGCAGGCTCCTAGACTGGTCCCTCAGACTCCTCAGTTGTCTAAATTACTTAGATTCAAAAAGTAACCACAGAAGATACCCAACTCCACATGCTGTCTGGCAAGCTCTTAGTCTTTCTTTAGGACTCAGTTGATGGTCTCCATCAAGTTTTAGACTTCTCAGAATAAAACTATTTACTCCTAACTCCCCGACAATTTTCCTCATACCTCAATATCAACACTTACTGAATTACACTGGTAAGTTTTTGTGTTCATCTTCTACAGCTGACTGTGAACTTCTGAAAAAGGACTATATTTTTGATTTGTAGCCAAAGCATAAGAACACTGTATGCCTAGAATTGTAATATATCTTCATGTTTGTGGAGGACTAAAGGAAAAGAAATAACTGGCTAGGAACCCATTGGTTTTTTGCCTTATCGTGTTTAAGTTTGCTCAATATTTTGTATAGCAACTGTTTTGTTATTTTTTGTTTGTTGTTTTTTGCAATACTGGGAATCTAATCCGGGATACCTTACAACTGAGCTACACCTTTAGCCCTTTTTTAATTGTTTATTTTGAGTCAGGGTCTCGCTAAATTGCGCAGACTGGCCTTGAAGTTGTGATCTTCCTGCTTTCGCCTCCTGGGTAGCAGGGATTACAGGCATACATCACCCTTCCTGGTGCAACTGTTAACGATGACTCCTAGGCCCAAGTGATTCAAAAACACTTATGGTGAGCAATTGAATTTAATAAGATTATATGACTGAAAAGACCTCAAATTGTTTTTATTTCCTTGAATTGCAAAATGAGTTGCTTCATGCTTTTTCACATTGGAGATAATACTTTACATGAATTATCTACAACAACATAAAGGCTTAAAATAATCAGACATGATTTTTGGACCATATAGTCAGTAGACTGGGAGATGGCTCTATAGTCAGAAATTCATTGTTTGCTTGGTATCCATTTGTACAAAATTCTTAACTCTTTTTTTGTTTAATCTGAGCTAAAAATAATATTAATTCAGTTAGGTAAACTTGACTGAAAACTTGGCCTTGTGTTAACCCTGATATATTTATTCTAAGTACATTCTAAGGCATTTATTACCAAAAGTAATTTTTAAATATATGTATTATTAGTGCTTATTAACTCTGCAAAATACCAAGTTCAGTGGATATATTTTGGTCATATCCATCCTCCTTCTTTACTTCTCTACTACTCTTTTCCTCTTGTCTCCCTTCTTTCATGTCATCTTTTTTCAATTATACATATTAAAGAGAACAGTTGATACTTGTCTTTCTCAGTCTGGCTTACTTAGCTTAACATGATAATCTTCAGTTCCATCCATTTCCCTAAAAATGACATAATTTCATTCTTCTTTATGGCTGAATAATACTCAATTGTGTATGTATATGACATTTTCCTTATCCATTCATTTGTTGTTTTGTTTTGAGACACAGTTTCACTGTGTAGCTCAGGCTGGCCTTGAACTTGCTATGTAGCCCAGGGTGGCCTCAAACTTGTGGCAATCCTCCTGCCTCAGCCTCCAAAATGCTGGGATTACAGGCATGCACCGCCATGTCCCTTTCCATTCATCTGTTGGTGGACACTTAGGCTGGTTCAACTTCTCAGCTATTGTGACTTCTGCCACAGTAAATGTAGGTATGCAGGTGTCCCTACAATATGCTGACTTTAATACTTTCAGGTAAACCTGAGGTATGAGGTAGCTGATTCAAATGGTAGCCCTAGTTTCAGTTTTTCAAGAAATCTCCATACTGATTTCCATAGTGGTGGTACTAATTTACATTCTACCAGCAGTGTAGAATGATTCCTTTTGCCCTACATCCTTGCCAGCATTTATTGTTTTTGTATTCCTGATGATGGCCATTCTGCCTGGGGTGAGATGGAAATCACAGTGTAGTTTTGATTTGCATTTCCCTAACGCCTAAAAATGTGGAACATTTTTCCATATACTTATTGGCCATTTGTACTTCTTTTGAAAAGTGTCTGTTCAATTCATTTGCCCATTTATTGACTAGGCAGTTGATTTGGAGGTGTTGAACTTTCGAGTTATATTAATCCTCTGTTGGAAAAGTAACTGGCAAATACTTTCTCCCATTCTGTAGGCTTTCTTTAATCAGTTAGTTGTTTCTCTGGCTATGCAGAAATTTTTTAATTTGATGTGGTCCCATCGTTGTTACTTGCTATTATTTCTGGTGCTATTGGGGCACCGTTCAGGAAGTCCCTCCCTGTGCCTGTCTTCAAGTGTCTCCTTGTGTTTTCATCTAGAAGTTTCAAAGTTTCAAGTCCTATACCCAGGTCTCGGGTGCATTTTGAATTTATGTTTGTACAGGGTGAAAGATACAGATCTAGTTTCAGTCTTCTACATACGGATATCCAGTTTCCCCAGCACCATTTATTAAAGAGACTGTCTTTTCTCCAACGTATGTTTTTGGCCCCTTTGTCAAGAATCTGCTGGCTAGGGTTGTGAGTGTTATTGGTCTACATACGTATTTTTGTGCCAGTAGCATGCCATTTTTGTTATTACGGCTTTGTAGTATAACTTGAAATTGGGTATTGTGATACTTCCAGCCTGGCTCTTGTTGCTTAGGATTGCTTTGGCTATTCTGGGTCTTTTTTATTTTCCATGTGAGTTTTAGGATAAATTTTTCTATTTCTGTAAAGAATGTCATTGGAATTTTGATGGGAATTATGTTGAATCTGTAGGTCACTCTTGGTAATATGGCCATTTTAACAATATTAATGCTGCCAATCCATGAACATGGGAGGTCTTCCCGTTTTCCAGTGTTTTCTTCAATTTCTTCAGACTTCAGTTATTTTCATTGTAGAGATCTTTTATCTCCTTGGGTAGGTTGATTCCCAGGTATTTCTTTTAAACTGTTGTGAATGAAATTGTTTTCTTAATTTCGTAGTAGTTCATTATTGGTCTGCAGAAAAGCCATTGCTTTATTTAGCTATTGATTTTTTAAATGTTATTATTGTATCCTGTACCAAAAATAATTTTAACTCCTATTTGGTATCACTGAAGATTTACTGACTGCACAAATGAATCTTCTCTGTTAAGGAATAATGACAAAACTTTCATAGAATATACATGTGCCTGGAACTGTTATCTTTTACCCAGGTTAACTTGCTTAGTGCAAACAATGCCTCATTTTATAGATAAGAAAACTGGCAAGAGAAGTTAAACGACTTAGTCCATATAACAAGTAAATGGTAAAACCAGGATTCACTCTTTTTGATTGTTTATTTGGTTTGAGACAGCGTCTCACTGTGTGGCCAGGCTGACTTTGAGCTCCTGGGCTCAAGGGAGCCTCCTGCCTCAGCCTCTGGAGTGTGTGGGATTACTATAGGTATTCGTCATCACATAGGACTGTAGAGCTGAGACTCAAACCCAGCCAGTATGACTTTCAAGATGTATGTGCTTCATGAATAGTCTACATAGTACACTAAAACAGCATTTAAAATAGAAGGCACTTTGTAGAGATACTAAACATAGGAGATCCAGTTTGTCTCAAAAGCTTTTTTCCTTATAAATATTAAGTTCACATTTAACCATATTCTTCATAATAATTTGAAATAATAAAACAACAGATTTTATTGGCATTTTCCCATATTATTTCATTAAAAGAAAACACTTAAGAAAAGGCCATTCTTTTAAATTCTTCTACTTGTTTATGTACTCTCTCAAATGAGTTCATTTGAAATGACACTATATTACATGGAATTCCTCTTAATTGAAACAAATGCTATGATAAAAGGAAAGAGCAAGATGTTTAAATTATCAACGCATTTTAGCAGAAAAACATAATCTTTTAAAATATAGTTTCCTAA